>VFXL01000406.1:0-100001 GCA_009761765.1 Phenacoccus solenopsis | reverse complement strand
CTCAAGCACCACATATATAATTATTAACATATCGAGTCGCTTTTTTTTTTATTTGTTTGTTTGTAAAAATCAATAATTTCGACACGAATTTTTCGCATATTACGCATTTTCTTCCTCAGTACCGCGGTAGGAATTTCGATTTTCAATTTTTTTTCATCTCTTATTTAAGAATTTGAAATGACCTTGACAGGTGCAGGTGATTTGGTGCGCTACATTTTTCATACTCGCAGTTTTCTCCTTCAGCTTATCCCTCACTCTCGCGGTATTTTTCCGTTAAAATTAGGTGGCCTCGAATTTTTTCATCATTTCGAAAAATTTACCTCATCATAATTTATATATAAATTCAGTGTGCGACAGTTACATATATAAAATTTGCCTCAGGGGCGTAACTAAGGGGGGTGATGGGGGGAGCTTCCCTCCAGGTGTTTTGAAAAGTTGGGAAATTTATGATTGTTCAACGCCGAAATTGGGAACTTGAATTTCTTTTGGGAAAATAAGAACTCGAATAAATTCGAACTGGTGCCAACTTATATCATGTATAGCGCACAACCAGGGACGGAGGGGAAAATGAAAATTTTTTATGAAAGATTAATGTCAAGGAGCCCAACATGTCCAGCAAAAAACGGCTTGGCTTTTTGAAAAAGTTTTGAGTCATAAAATTTCTCGAATCTTCCATATTATATCTCTTCCGAAAATTGACCTAAAAAGGTCAAGAACTTTGTGCGCAGGATTAGTTTGGTACCTGAATATGAGCATTTGAACTTGGATCAGAATGAATCCAAAATGGCGTACTCACACGATTATCGCGAGTGTACAAATTATATACTGTATCTCAAATTCATTACTCGGACAAGCAAGGATTACAGATCTCGAAAAGGTCTCTCCTGATAAGATAGTGAAAACGGCCCTTGACCCAAATTCGGTCACAAGTGGTCCTAAATGTTGCCCTCGATGAAAAAACTCTCCAAAAAAATTTTTGACGCCCCACCCCCACCCCTTCCTGAGAAATCGACTCCCATATGTCGAAAATTCAATATTTTTTAACTCTGGATGGGATGGATGAAAAATTTTGAAAATTTCACCATTGATAGGCATTATATAAGTACATTTGTGAAATTTTTTCAAATTTTTCGATTCATATTTTCTCGAATTTTTTAGGCTTTGAAATTTTCAAAAAATTGTAAAAATTTTTTTTGAGGGGGTACATGGCTGAATTTTTTTCCATAATTAGCTCGTACTCTAAGGTACAACATGATAATATTTTCAACCCCCGAAGGGGGGTGGAAGTTGGTCAAAAAAAATGAAATGTGTAACAAAAACGTCTCCTAAATTCACTTTTTTGCATTTTTTTTGCGAACAACGCGTTTTAGAGAAAAAGTAGTATAGTAATAAAATGTTTCTCATTAAATTCTCTACAAGAAAGGGTCTTATAATTTTTTTCGTATACCCATTAGGAGAAGAGATAGGGGACTACAAAGTTGCTCCTAATACTAATAATTATTATGTATTACGCTATCGCAAAATCAGTAAGGACTAAACAAGAAGAAAAAATGAAAAAAAAATAGAAAATGAACATTGGGAATGAAGGCGAGTTACTTTTCGACTATTGTGGCAAACTTTTGATTGTGGATTTCACAATAAGAATGAATAAAATTCCAAATAATGATGGTGAAGTTAAAGTAGTACCTATAATAGTCCAGTCATATTACGATTATAATCGAGACTAATTTGATGCCGAAGTGGCATTTTCAAAGTTGTTACTGCGTATGACCTGTAAATTTGAACAGGAGATTAACAATGTTATCTGGGCACCTGAAGAAGCCCAAATTAAAAACTTAACTCCAATGATGCTTCATGACTTTTTTTTTTTTTTTTTTTTTTTGTGAAGCTTCAACTCTCATGTAAGAGTGTGTTTGTTATTTTTTTAAAGTACAGTCATGTAGATATAATTTAGAACTTCTAACATTCATGTACGTACGTACGTAGGTAAGAGTGTGTTTTTGTATGAATGCAAGGTGCCGCTGTACAACAATAATTACGTATATTACAGAGGCAGAATGAAGTCTGCCGAGTTAGCTAGTGTTGTATTATTTGTCCAAATTCATATGTGGTATGTATACGTATAAATACGTACATAGGACATTTTTTGCGAGCAATTCAAACACATAGGTATTTAATTTTCTTAAATTTTGAAACATCTACTCAGTACCTGCATCTATAATTCTACGTGCATCCTAATTATACTATGTAGGTGTGCAGGATGCGAAATACCTAACACATAATATAAAGAGGGCTGATTTCTTAGCATTAAGAAAATGCTAATGCTGAGAGTGTATGAGATGAATGGTTTTTGCATATTTTTGCATTTAAAAGGGTTGAACTTTGAACTGTGATCATGTTGGACGTTGATTTAGAGTGGTAGGTAGTAATATTGGTACGGGTAATGGAGTATTACGGTGAAATTTGAAAAACACAAAATTGTTTTGGCAAGCTATGAGTATGTATACGTATAGATACATATTTTACTTGCTGTACGTACTATACGTATTAGAGGCGTAGACGAGATATAAATTAAGTACTACAAGCAGACGCTACACGTACTGGTTATCGAATCGCGCAAGCATGAGCAATGAGCATACGTATTATATGTATTGATAAAGGCAGGTGCCGAATACGAAGCAGAACTAGCAGAAGCAAAAGCAGATAACGAAAGAACTTTCAGTTCCGGTATAACAATAGAACGCGATGCGATTGATTTTCAATGCATGCGACGCGACGCGCGTATACTGATGAATGCGAAATGTAATAATCGAATTGCTGATTGCCGATTACTCTCTCGATTATATAAGTCGAGTCGAATTAAGAAAAGAAAGATAGCGCGTTTTCGTTTTTTAACATTCGATTTACTCGTAATTAAATTACATGGCGGCATTTCTTGTACGTAAAATAGCCGGCGCGGCGTGGCTTGGCGTGGCGTAATCATACGTATGTGTAATAGGTAATGGGTAGTGGGCAATGGGTATAGTATATACGTATACAACCTGGATAACCACAGGGCGGAAATTTAATTAGACCTCGATTTAAACGACGCGTCGCGTCGCGTCGCAAATTTATGCAGTGAAGCGGTGCGGTGGTGGTGTACCATCTCATACGTATTATGTGTACTACTATACACGCATACTGTATAATGTATATACAATACTGGTAAATTGGTGCGTTATACGAATAGTACACATTACGCGTGTACTCGTATTTCTGTATTATACATTTATTATATTATAATATAAATTATATTGTACGTAACGTAATCGTATACGCGTATACGTATAATGTGATCTTCACACATATTGTTAAAAATGCCTCGAAGCAAGTCGCTTTCTGTAATTGCCGCCTTCAGCAGAAAGCAGAAAGACCGCGTGCCTGCGCCTGGTAATAGTTTAGCCCTCAACAGTGAACAGTGAACACCCGCACTAGCCACTTGTCGCTACCTGGTACCTACCTGCTAACCTGCTGTGCACCATAACCACAAGCGCTTCCATGCATTTACAATTTTACACATACGTACTCGTATCTCCAACTAAGTACTAAGTAATTATAGGTTAATACGTATCTATGTATAGCTACGTCTAGCTGTTTAAATATTTATTTCATTTATTTCTATACTCATAAATTTCATTTTTTTCCAGTTAATGTATTTACCTACTTACTTACCCAATAACTAGGTACAAGGGAAGAGCAGAGAGGGAGTGAGCGTGAGGGTGGGTAATTTGGGTGTTTTTTTTTCTCTTCAAGAAGTCAAACGAGTAGGTTAACTATATAATGCTATAAATGACCGCAAAAAGATTTCATAAAAATTTTAGCCCTCTACCTCATTTTTCGAACTGATTCAAAGCATTAATAAAAGTCTAAATTTGTTAAAAAAAAAAAAAAAAAAATTGAATGATCTTTGTGCAACAAAAACTGAACATATTTTCCGTATTCAATCCGAAAAAGCTTAAATTACGCCCATAAATTATTCGTTTTTCGCTCATTTTTGAAAATGACTAACAATTTTGCTCTTGAAAAAAAAAAACGTAAGCAGCCATGCCGCATTACTGGAGCTGAGTTTTTAATTGATGTTGGTATCTGTGACTCACTCTTTCATATGAAATCAAAAATGAAAAATTTGAGCAATTTGTTCCTTCTCCAGCCCCCCTCAAAGTTTGAGTGATCCGCCATTTTGAAATTTATCGAAAAACAAAAAAACTATTTTTGCGTATTTTCAAGAAGAGTACCTCACCGAATTTTGAACGAATTTGATCCACACCCGCCTGCGCAAGGCGAGTGACACAAAAAATGAAATTTCATCAAAAACAGGTTTTTGCTTTAACTCTCCTTAAATGGACTTAGGAAGCTGAAATTTAAATATGTTGGTGTCAGTGACTCACTCTTTCGTATGAGATTAAAAAGAAAAAATTTGAGCCATTTGCTTCTTCTCCAGCCTCCCTCAAAATTTGAGTGATCCGCCATTTTGAAATTTTTCGAAAAAACAAAAAAAGTACTTCTGCGCATTTTGCAGAAGAGTTCCTCACCAAATTTTGAGCGAATTTTATGAATACTCGCCTGCGCTACGCGTGGGAAAAAATATATATTTATAAACCAAAAAGTTGGACATTTGCCAGATGATAACAAATGGTCTGAAACGCAAAGATTTGAAGACCCCACCCTCCCCCGACCTTCCCTTCCCAAATCAGGTAGGCTGTAATAGCTATCGTTTTTATTAAAACTCAGCTAAAAAAAAAAATTAAAAACGTTTTAAATATTTTTAATTTAAAAAAACAAAAAATAGAGTTTTTTTCAGTTTTAGGGTTACAAGGAATATGAAAAAATGTGTAATTATTCGAAAATTCGTTTTTTCTCTTGGGAGGTTACTTATTAGCATTTATTTGAAATGACCACTTTCACTTTTCGAAAAAAAAAACCGAAATTCAGTGCACCCTAGCAGGTAATTTATGAGGTATTATAGGTATAGTAAGAACATAATACGTATACTGTAGCATAAATGTATGTGTAGACTCTATCATATACGTTTTCTTGTATCGCATTTCTATGCCTGATTGTGAGATAAGGTAGGTATAAATTAGACCAATATGTTTTTAGTGATTCGCACTAAGCATTCTTCTCGTGAGTTGGGTCGGGTGCCGGGTGCCGGGTGCCGAATGTTCAGCAAGCGAAATCGAAACACAGTACAAGTACAACATGTATAGGCTGTAGCTGGGTGCGTATTACAATTCACCAGGCACGTTAACGCCGAGGAGTTAAGTACATACAATGCGGTACGAGTCGTATATAAAAGTATTTCGACTTTCGACTTTCGACTAGAACTTGCAAACAGTGGAAATGATTTGAATTTCGGCGCCAACTGCGAAGCAAGGCGCGATATACGTACATTACCAATTACCAATTACCAATATAGGATTATATGCCGTTACTTTCCTCATCTGTACACCTATAAGAATAAACCAAGTATATACGTATATATAAATAGAAGATATTACGAGTGTATCTGTATATACTGTATAGGTGTACCATCTAGGATATCGTTCCTCGTTATCGTTGTCGTTATCGTTATAGTTATAGATGAAATTCTAGTTCGTTTATTTTTGAAACCGGTTCGCTAAATTAGCATACGTCGTCGTTGCGTCCAACGTCACATCATTCTGTAGTCGTTGGAAATGGGATTTTTTTTCTCTCTTTCTTTTTTAATTTATTTATTATATCGTATGCCTCCTCGAGCCATTTGATTCCGTGAAACCGGAGATTATACTAGTAAAAATAATCGCAAACGTTACGCCTCGCCTCGCCGCGCCGCGCCGCGCCTCCGAAATTCGCGCACACCTTGTACCGTTGCGTTGGCTCGAACTCGAACCTCCAAACTCGATGAGTCGCCGCCGCTGCTGTTGAGGTTACTGAACTGATATAGAGTAGGTATTATTCGAGCTTTGGCAAATTTATGGGGTCACCTTACTAAATGCTGAGAACATGACCAGGCGACTACCGCTTCCCTAACCTCAGCCCACGCACTTTTCCGTTAGTACCTCTGCCTATGCAGTACGCGTTACCACCACCAATTTTACTATAAATGCTTCGGGTATATTTTTTTCTACATTTTCAACTTTAGTAATTCATTCGCACCGTTGAAAAATCGTGCTGCCGCTGCTCAGTTTACATCATATGTACGTACGACGTCATTTTCCATAACTACGGTAGAGGGTGTCATGACGTACTGTTTTGTGTTTTAATCTTATCCAGCCAAACTGCAGGTTCATTAGCCGCGCCACAGATTCGCGATTAGATAGACGCGACGCGACGCGACGTATAGCGTGCGAAGATAAATAATTTAAGTAACGATCAGCCACGCCACATCGTAGCATCGTGGCTATGTTACACACGTGTTAACAGTTGTTGGAAAGTTTAATAATCATCTGAAACATCTCTCACGGAGAGAAAATCTTCGCTGCTTTTACTTTTATCGTATACCTAATAAAATCGTTCGTTCGCATTTATTAGCGGACGCGATGTGACGCGTGGCCTGCGTATAGGTAAAGAATAAAGATACGTACTGTACATACGTGACAAGTACATACTCGTCTACCTAGGTATTGTACGATCGCGTACCAGCTACCTGGTCAATGGCGGGTATTTTGTGTTACTACTCATTGTCAGATGAAATATTCGATTTTTCCCACATTTAAAATATATTAACAGAGACAGATATATACTCGTATTCATATAATAGATGGGGCGCGTGCGGCGCCATTTTACAGCCCTTTGAAAGCTCTATTAAAATCTGTAGCTCAGATGAAGACGTGCAATTAGTAACTCGCAGCTAAAGAAATCTGAAGCGCTGAATGCGAAGCGTGCACATTGCACATCGCACAATAGTACGTATACAGTACACATATGTACATATGTCGAAGTCTATTAAATTTCGAATTCATTTCTACTAACGGAGAAATGACAGAAGCGACCAGAAATAGTTGTCTTAAGAAATATTACTAATGGTCTGAAACGCAAAGATTTGAAGAGATAAACTTTTCCCAACCCTTCCTTCCACTATATCGTTTTTTTTTTTTTTTTTTTTTCAAGTTCCAAACTCACTAAAAACGCTAAAATTTGCAAGAAATTTCAATTAAAGATGTGAAAACGATTCTTTCTACAGTATATCAATTTTTGTAGGGAAGGGAGAGGCGCGAGAGTAGAAATTATCGACGTGGGCGCCTTAATTTTTTTTTTTTTTTTTTTTGTTGTAAATTTGGCGAGTTTTGTTCTTACTTTTTTTACTTCTCTAATTGCTTTACGTATTGGCTTTTACTTATTTCGTATACAGTTAATGCGTGTATCTTCGTAAAATGCGCGATCTTTTTGTTTCTTTGTTTTTGTACTTTTTTCACTGACAGAAGTTTCAGTTTCTCATAACGCAGACAAACGCAACTTATTGAATTATTTTGTTATTTTGTTTTTCAAAGGAATTTCAAGCGTACCTACCTACCTACCTACCTATTACAGATATTTTGTAGCCATCAATTTTGAAGTCATCGTTACTCTCATATTCGTTTCGATTTTGCTCGTAGCTTAGTGTCAGTTGGCAAAACTCAGCTGACAAATCGTTTTCAAAAACGCTTCGTGCTCCATTCTGCGAGATTTTGATATTACGTCGTCGTTGTGAAATACGGAGTCCGAGCGCAGCGTCGAGCGTCGAACGTCGAACCGGTGGTAATGATTTCGTAATAAATAATCGGTTTTAATCACACGATGTTGGTACCGTATTTTACGTGCAGCTAGTTAACGAGGACCTTAAGCTAGATTTTGTGCGGGTGCGGCGCGGCGCGGCGTACGCGAAACGCTCCAAGCTATCAGGTTTAATGTCTGAAGTGTTGTAGCTTGGCGTGGCGTGGCGTGGCGGCACGATATTACCTTTACCTTACGTGTACTAGGCTAGTGGCTGCCAGCGTTTGGTTTAGGTCAATTTTTAGTTCAATTCGAGTATTATGGTGGTCGCGCGTTTAAGCGAACATGCTCATTGCTCACACATTTCATATTGCACGTATGTAGCCGTCGCCAGTTAACGCTTAACAGCGTAAAAGTTGTCGCATAGTCGATCTTGGTTCGGCTACTGCGTGTTCAGTGTTCGCAGATTCGAATTCAAATTATCTACTCTGCTACTCATCGTTCAAACATTCAAAATGTAATCGTTGCAACGCGTATTGCGTAGTTGATGTGTGAAAATTGCAACGGCGCGACGACTCTCAACATCATTAATTCCCTGTTATGCGGTCTATTATACGTACGTACTCGTAAGACAATTACGTATCTCTACAGTGGCATATCCAGACTGATGGTCAGGGGGGGCGGGTGCAGCAAAATTTTCAAATATAAAAATTGGTTAGATAGGCTCAAAATTTTGCGATTTTATTACTATTGATTATTTGCATATTGTTCCTTATTTGTATATGGCAAAAATACTATTTTTGAAATCGCCAAGGGGGTCCTGACCCCCTGGATCCCCTTAAATACACCACTGTATCTCTAGCTACCTGATAGTACATAGTGTATATGGGGTGGGGCACAGCTAGCTCCATTTCGCTGGCCCCGCCCATTTCAAGGTGGGGTTTGAAAATAGTGTCAATCGTTTGTGCATCGTCTGTGCACGTTTGTACACCCCAGTATTTTCGTTTGTGCCTCCCTCCACCTCTTTATTTTTAAAAAAGTCTATGGGCGGGGCTGAGGAAATGCAGCTCCCCACATTTTAGATGGGGGGGGGGGTTGTAGAATATGACAATCGTTTGTGCTTCGTTTGTGCACACATAATTTTTGTTTGTACCCCTCCCTTTGAATGGGCGGGGCTGGAAAAATGCTGTCCCACCCATCAGTGGTAGGGTAAAAAAAAGTGTGAATCGTTTGTGCTTCGTTTGCGCATGTTTGTGCGCATATGATTTTCGTTTGTTCCCCCCCTCTTTTAATGGGCGGGGCTGGAGAAATGCTGCGGATGGGAGGTAAAGAATATGTCAATCGTTTGTGCTTCGTTTGTGCACGTTCGCGCACTCATTAATTTCGTTTATGCTCCTCTCCATTGTTACATTTTTGTAAAACTTCGGGACGAGGCCTGGTAGCGTGCTTTTCAAGTAGGGAAAATGCATTTATTCTACTCTAAAGAAAATTTGCCATGTCATTTGCTTATGCTTTACGTGCAGAGGTTTGTGCACTTATTACTTTTATTTTTACCTAACGCCACCCTTTTGTACTTCTTATTGATTGGTTTAATAGAACCGCTATGCCTGTTGTTGACCATTTTGAATATGTTGTTTTTGTTTCATTTTTGTTTCCCTATATTATTGGATGTATATCTGTTGGCTCAAATTTTTTGTTTTTCATCTCATATGAAAGAGTGAGTCACGGACACCAACATATTCAAATTTCAGCTTCTTCAGCGCATTTTGACGCGAGTTAGAGCAAAAAACCCCTTTTGAGGAAGTTTTAAGGTCATAAAAATTCTTGAATCTTCCAAATCTCGTCATCAAATGGATCTAGAAAGGTGAAACTTTGTGTGTGGGGTTAGTTGGTGACCAGAATATGACCTCTTCAATTTGAATCAAAATAGATCCAAAATGGCGGGATATCAAAATTTGAGTAAAGCTTAAAGAGCCTCAAATTAGTAAAAAGAATTATTAATATGAACTCATTAGATTATTGGAGATTAGACGTATACTATATTCCCAATTCACCTCTATACACGATGTTGGAGGGGAGAAGCAGAATTATCGACCTCAAAATGTGGTGGGGTACACGAGATGTCGAAAGAATGAGCCCATGTGACTTACTTATTCTGATTTTAGCTTCACAAAGTGCGTTTCGAAGCTAGTTAGATTAAAGAATGGATTTTTGAGGGAAAATTAGCAAAGGAAATTTCATGAATTTTCCAAAAGGAAATGCAGGATGCCTGGTGCTTCCTTCCAGTGTTTAACCTAATCCTTTTACTCGAACATGTTATGTAGCTCAGTATAGCAGTAGCCGATGGACACATATTCGTATAGGTATAGTACCTACTCTCGTGACTTTCTCCGTTCGATCGATAATCAAAGTCATCGTACTCGTTCTACGGTCGAGTCTGATTTGCCTGGATAAATTAAGAATTTATGCTTTGTATCGTGTTCATTTAGCTGGACACGTAATTACGTATTATGCATCAATGAATTTTTATAAAAACATTTGACGAGAAAAACTTATTTTCGGCCTGATCTTCGATGTTATTACTGTCACTGCCCGCCCGCAATACTTAATCAGTATTCAATAATCAAAAAAACAACGAAAGACGTATCGACTCTACACAGCTTTCAAAACCTTTGCGGTCAATGCAGGCTACTTATTCACGATGAACTTCACTTTTAAGTAAAAATCGCTTGCACGCATTCACTACCTATGGTTTTTTTTTTTGTTTCTTGTTCAAGATAACTCTATTAAAATTAAAAGTTTGATTCTAAATTTGGAGGTAAGGAGAAGGAGTGGGACCTGAAAGTCCTATTATTTTTGAAGTCGATCCGTCCGCTGAAAGTTGAACTTTCCAACTTCGAAGCTTTTCAGATTTTTTCGAACATCTCGCCAATGAAGAGACGTAATGAAAACATGTATGCGAACAAAGTTGTAGAAGATTTCATTCTCTACAACTTCGATGTTATCCATTCTTCATGAAAGTTTGTCGAAAGTCGAGCGTTGGGTTTTTTTCAAGATGAATAGCCACTTGGTCGTTGCAAATTTCGTGTGCTATTACTTTGGTTCTCGTACAATTTTCACAAAAATTCATAGTTTTCCGGAAAAATTAACTTAAACTAAAGAGTCCAATAATTGGTTCGTTTTGTTCTCTGAAAGTTGAGTTATTAAACTTTGAATTTGATTTTTATGCCTTTGTTACCACTTCTACGTATACTTACCTATCTGTTACTGTTCAACATTATTGCTGCGTCAAGTCCACTGCTACTTACGCATAGCCCTAGCCGTATAGCTAGCTTGAGTTAACTACCTATAAATTAGGTATACTTTTAAATACGTACATTAGTTGATTATACGTAATAAATTAATTCGCGCCAAATTTTCTACAGAAATGTGATAGCTTTTTTTGCCTCTTTCGTGTGAAGTAGTCGCATTTCGTTTTTGTAAATTCTTATTCAAGGTCGTTATTACGAATTATTCGTACTGAGTGCTGAGCGTAGTAGAGGTACACCGTTATATATTTACATTATGTATTATAATCAGGGCTGTAATAACGGTAACGGAACGTAACGAAATAACGGAACGTAACAGCCAATTTTTTCATTTTAGTAACGGAACGAAATTTTTTAGGTTAGTGTTCCGTTATTCTACATTGTTTTCATTTTTTGAAATTTGAATGCTGGCAAAATTGTTCCTAGCTTCCTACTTTCTAATCCCAATGCATTGTACATTTTGATGTGAAATTCAAATCTGATCATTTTCAATCAACTTTAATACCTAGTACCATAGTGGAATAAAATTGCGGATTTGTGAAAAGCAGGGTATGGTAACTCGATTGCTAACCGTTAACTTTAGTTAACTACAAAGGGACTGAGTATTTTTACCCTAACTGTAACCTAAAATGATTGAATGTCTGAAAGGCTCTAACTAACTTTAACTTGAAATGACTAACATGTTTTCAAATTTGTAAACTGACTTGAAACGATAACTCAATCAATTATCAATCAGTCTTCAAAAAATAAAAAAAAAAATGGCAAAACTGCTCAGTGCATTGTCGTTGATTCATACAATGCGAGTCATTTTGTGTTATTTGCAACTTTGAGTCATTGTTTAAATGTTTATTGTTTGATTTTCAATGTTTTTTAAATTTTAAATTTTTTACCATTACCATCATTGATGAAAAAAAGAAAAGAAAAAAAAGACGAGACTCCAACTCGTACTAAAAAAAAGGGGTAAAGAATGCTATGGAATGGAATGGAATAGAATGGAACGGAACGTAACAAAACATCCAAAATTGGAACGTAACGGAATGACTCGGGAACGGATACCGGAACGGTAACGGAACGAAACATAATCCGTAATTACAGCCCTGATTATAATATGTACGCACTTTATATACGTAATTACTCGTACACGAACGTTGCGTTGCGTCGCGTCGTACAGGTACGTACAATCGGCTACTTCTACCTCTACCTCTTCTAACTAGACGACGAGCACGAGCATACAGTAATTCATATACTCGTATACTCGTAATGTACGTATATACGTAAGTACTAACGTAAGTAGGAATACATAAATGTATAGGTATTAAATTTATTGTACAATAATTTTTTTTTAAATCGCTATCCCCATCGCCAGCCAGTCGCGCTCATTACAAATGTTTAGCGAAAATGAAACACGATTAACCTAAATACGAATAAGTAACAACTATCTCGTATATTATTCGTTAGTTTATGTTGGTAAAGGTATAGGTGGAGGACTGGAGGTGGGCGTTTGTACTGGCAGTTGTGCGTAAATACTAAATATACGTACGTGCAATATCTATACGAGTTACGAGTACGAGTAGATCTCATTACGTGATTGCTGCGGTCCAATACGGCTACCGATACAATTCTTTCGTTTGCCCTCCTTCTGCCGTTTTCAAAGCCAGTCGCTCTAATAAGCATAAATTTTAAGGTACAAAAATCTACGAGTGTAAGCTGCCACTAGGTATACCTATGCATTGGGTCCTATCATAAGAACCCCAAATAGTACAAGCAAAACGCCAAATTCTTTTTTGAAGAAAAAAAAAAATGAATATAAAAAAATAAAAAATAAAAATAGTACATTAATCGGGTTTAAAATTTTCATTTCTTCAATTTGTTATATGTATTTCTAATGATGAAAAAAATCCATCGTTAATTTTGTTCATAATCGAATGAATTAAAAAAAAAAAATTAATCTCTTTTTAATGGTCAATCATTTTGCATAATTGCTCAGTTTTTGAAATTTCTTTGCCGAATTAATTTTTATTCGCCATATCGTTTAAAATCAAATAAATAGCGCTGATGTTGTTATCCCTACTCGTATGTTATTTAGGTACTCCATATTTTAGTGTAGGTAATTTGACGCTTCGCTTGTGTGGCGTTCAGTCGTTCGTACGTACCGAAAATCCACTAAAACGCTATAAATTGAAAACAAGAGTCCATTGACCATCGACTACCTATGCATATACATATATACGTAATAATCAGGCACAATGTACAGGTAATACCACCTAATTGTGTGCGATGTTATGCTGAGGCCAAATAACTGCACTCGCATACGAGTATATAGCCGAGGTTAGCGTGGTTAATATTAAATAATTAAACAAAGCTAAACAAACAAGACAAAACAAAACAGAATAGAATAAATTAAACTGTTTAAGTTAAAATATTAAATAAGAGATCTATCGAATTACCACTCTACGAATATGTACGAGTAAGTATAATATACGAGTACATACTACATAGTACATATAATACAGATTGTTATACAGCGCTGTACCGCAGCATAGAATGTGTTTTCAGTTTTCAGTTGTTTTTTTTTTTTTTGTTCAAGTTTGAAAAAAAAATTATTATTTCGATGCTTAGATACGCGTATGGGCATATAATTATTAGGTATAGATATATAGCCAAAGTTCGACTCGTATACACTGGACGCTGTAGCTGTACCCAAATAGACGACGACGACGACTACGACTACATGATACGGTTTCGACAACCTCTGAGGTCGTCTGACCACGCTACGCTTTCTTCATTCGTCGCTTACATAAGCGATTCTGACCACTTGGCCAACGCTAGCCTTCATCTATACGCGTATTCGGCTATCCTCTATTCCCATATTTCTGTTACGCGTACAATTAGAATAATGCTAAAGCTAATGCCAATCTTCATGCTAATTATGTTGATGGCGATACTGACGCTATCGCTAGCGTTACCGATAACAGGCTACCATCACTGATCTAATTTGAATATAAAACTTCCAGCTCTTTATTGATTGTTGCTTCTCTCTTCGACAATTAGAGCTAACAAAATTGTAAGTTAAACAAAAAGCAAAAAATGTCATTAACAACGTTTGTGCGCACACTTCAAAAAAAAAAAAAAAAGAATGGCGTGGAGTGGCGATGGTAATGCAGCATACTAGGTCTGGCGATACGATATAATTTACATGAACTCACGCTCGTGCTACGTCGCTTCGTACGCTCGTACTCGTACTCGTATTCGTAAAGAGGCGTGAAATCGTGTCGATTATATGGAATTTACTCGCATTTCAGGAAGCCAAACTCAATTCCCTCGCCTCGCCTCGCCTCTTCTTCCCCTTTAAACAATCGAACAAGTATTACGAGAAACGTCAAAAATTCGCTGGAAGCGACGGGTTTTACGATGGAAAAAATTTGACGGTCAGTGTCATTTGAAAATAATGTATAGCTATAGACGACGTACGAGTACACCCATAGCTTATTGCCTACAGCTGCGTGAATTCGATCCGGTGTTTTGTTTTTTAAACGCCGCTCCGCCTCGCTTCTTGGCGAAAATTAGTTTAACGAGGAAGTTCTTACAACTTACAAGGTTATCGATTACAAATTACATGCGACTCAAATTAGTACATATATTCAATATCTATCCATAACTCTCTGTCATACTCTAATAATACGCGTATTCGTAATTATTCGTCGTAAACGAAATAGCGATACAAAATTAACGCATTCTTCGTGTAAGATTTTTAGCGACAGACGCGAGATTTACGAAAGCTAAATTCGGCTGTATCAACCAGTTTCATCACCCGGAGCAAAATTAAGCGATATCTCGACGACGTTTTACTTCGACATAATAGTAAAATTATTTCAAAAAAAAAAAAAAAAAAAAAAATGAAAAACGAAAAAGTATAGCGACAAAAGTAAGTATATTTAAGCTACGAGAACAAAACTATATTCAACGAGTAAAAATGATTTTTCAAATTTTCAGATCTCCTGAAAAGTGTATACTTAAGTGGCGCAGAACGATATTAACTTGTTTTTTTTTCTTCAAATTTTCGACCTTTTTGAATAAGGTTGCAAAATTAATTTATACAAAGATGATTTCGAATTTTTAGAACCACTGGAAACTTTTTAAACGAAGCGAACGAAATTTAAAGAAAATAAATATAATAGTTAGAATTTTTACGAGTCCAAAAATATTTACTTAAAATTTTACCGAAAAAGGAACTCAATTTTCAAGTTCCTAGTACATCTTTAAATGTATAAAAATTACATAACATAGTAAATTTTAGAAAAATAATTATAAAATTTCCTAAATTTCCTCAACAAATTTTCAAAAATTATAATAAATTTTAAAAAAACGTGAGCAGCCATGCCGCATTACTAGAGCTGAGTTTTTAATTGGAGCTTGTTTTGATTTACTAATAACCTTGCTTAACCGTTCATGACTACAGGCCACACCCAATACCAAGTCTGAAAACCCCTACCCTACTACCCTATCCTTTCCAAAAACACTTAAGAAGTTGAATTTGCCACAAATGTAGTATTTCTTGCCATGAAATAATCATGCGAACACATATTTCTCAAATTATAACTATTTGAGGGTCCTCAAATTATCTTCAAATTTTGTAAATCCGCCATTTTGGATCCATTTTGACTCAAATTTAAGAGGTTATATTCTGGTCACAAACTAATCCTACACACAAAGTTTGACCATTCTAGGCCGATTTGGTGATGAGATATGGAAGATTCATGAAATTTCCTGCAGCAATTTCCCCTCCAAAAGCCGTTTTTGATAATCCGCCATTTTGAATCCTTTTTGATCCAAATTCAAGAGGTCATATTCTGGTCACTAACTAACCTCACACACAAAATTTGACCTCTTTAACTTGATTTGGTGGGGAGATATGGAAGATTCAAGAAATTTCATGACTCAAAACTTCCTCAAAAAGGGTTTTTTGCTCTAACTCGCGTAAAAATGCGCTTAAGAAGCTGAAATTTGGATATGTTAGTATCCGTGACTCACTCTTTCATATGAAATCAAAAACGAAAAATTAGAGCTATTTGCTCCTTCTCCAGTCCCCCTCAAAATTTGAATGATCCGCCATTTTGAAATTTATCGGAAAAACAAAAAAACCATTTTTGCGTATTTTCAAGAAGAGTACCTCGCCGAATTTTGAGCGAATTTTATCCACACCCGCTGCGCAAGGCGAGTGACACAAAAAACGAAATTTCCTCAAAAACAGGTTTTTGCTTTAACTCTCCTCAAATGCACTTAGGAAGCTGAAATTTAAATATGTTGGTGTCAGTGACTCACTCTTTCGTATGAAATCAAAAACAAAAAATTTGAGCTATTTGCCTCTTCTCCAGCCTCCCTCAAAATTTGAGTGATGCGCCATTTTGAAATTTTTCGAAAAAACAAAAAAAAGCACTTCTGCGCATTTTCAAGAAGAGTTCCTCACCAAATTTTGAGCGAATTTTACGCGTGGGGAAAAAATATATATATATATATTTATATATCAAAAAGTTGGACATTTACCAGATGATTACAAATGGTCTGAAACGCAAAGATTTGAAGACCCCACCATCCCCCGACCTTCCCTTCTCAAATCAGGTAGGCTGTAATAGTTATCGTTTTTATTAAAAACTCAGCTAAAAATGATTTTAAAAATTTTACAAGCCCTACACAAACTTTTCTCAACTGAGTTTTTAACATAAAAACGACAGCCATTACAGTTTACCTCAACTTTTTGGTATATATATATTTTTTGCCTCACGTGTAGGCCGGCGGGTATTCATGAAATTCGCTCAAAACTTGCTAACAAATTGAACTCACATGATTATTGGCGATAAGAAGTACGTATACTACATGCCCAGTTCACCTCTATATCTCTATACGTGATGTTGAAGGCGAGAAAGGAAGAATTCTCGACCTCAGCATGTGGTGGGGGGCACACGAGATGTTGAAAATTTTTAATTGCATTATCATAACTATGATAGAATGAGCCGGAGTGACTAACCTAACCTATTCCAATTTTAGCTTCACAAGTGCATTATTACCAAACCTGTTCAAGCTCCTGTTAAAAACTCAGCTCCAGTAATGCGGCATGGCTGCTTACGTTTTTTTTTTTTTTTTTTTATGAAATCGCAAAATAGAAATACTCGTATACGAATAGGTAGGGGGTACTTGAATACTATTGTCCTACACGAGAACGCTTTCAAGCTTTTTCGTAGTAGTAGACTCTGTACGCGGTGTATACCAAGTACGCTACCTATATGTATATTAGAAAAAAAAAGTACCCATTATTTCGTATCGTTCGACTGAAGTACTTCTTTCCAAATTAGAATTTATAATCAGGCTCTTTTTGAAAACGGCAACCGAGAAATTTTGGACAAAATAAAAATTAATTAGTATTATGTAAATATGTAGATATGTGTTTACTTATTTCAGTACTTCCTTATTAGCTAGATGAATTAATTACGAAAGGGGTATAATACTTATTTAAAAACCAGAATACGTATAAACAAAAATACGAACCAGAATCACCCACTTAGTCACCTGAACCGTAATTTTTCAATCTCTCCTTCTACTCAACATTTACAGCACACATCCGCTTTCCTTTCTCTTCAATGTGGCCCTGATCGTGCATGATAATCGCATATCGTATGCGGACACTTAGTCGCTTGACGAGGCCAAATTAATATTTTCGAGCTTTTCTTCATTTTATTTTATATTTTTTTTTCTATTCATTTGCTCGACAATTTTTGCAAAAAAAAAAAAAAAGTAGACCGAGAAATATAAGTATAATTACATATAAATATCTATATGCATGGATAGAAGTAGTAGTTACTTCTGTGTAGGAGTGTAATCGCTTCATTTAATTGACTAAAGTTTCACATAGTTCGTAATTCGTATGCTGATCAGGAAAAGAATTGGACGATGGCAATTCAAATTGGAGCCTCGGATGACTTTACCTTTGCTAACTTTTTGAATAATACTTATATGATGTCATCGCCGCTAATAAAACAGTAAATAGGGCGAAGTTGAAAATTTTCTCTAGATGCCAGCAATGAGCGTTGAGCATGCAGCATGCCACGTTCGATTTAACCTAAATATCTTCGCTTCACAAACTTCGGATTACACCGTATAGACGTACCTACTTGCAATCAAATTAACAAATCAACGAAAATAAGAAAGGAAGAAAGAAAGAAAGAAAGAGAGAAAACCACGAGCAGAAAAACAATTTACAATTTACACGGCTTGTCTTATTAGCGAACATTAGAATCAGTCTAGCGAATAATGATCGCGTTCGCGTCACTCGTGCTATCAATTAAAATGAAACGATTAACATTACATAATTCAGCGTTAGCCTGGTTGAGGTAAATAGGTGCGAGTACAAGAGTCTGTTAAGTGGTCTCTGCGTATATGCTGCAGGCTGCAGGCTGCAGTATGCAGTATGCGCTACATACAGTATACACAGTTGGCGCTGTGCATTTATCCGCGAAAAAACTACCGCGTATTCGCGTACGCAACGAGAACGTAGCCAGTGGCAGATAATCGTAGTAGACGGCACATTGTTACCATAGCATTTCAGTCATTTGCTACTCAGTCATGAGTTTTATCGTCTTAACGACCATAATGACTGACTGTGACTAGCGAGCGTCACCATATATGACCACATAGCGGCGCATATGCATTTGCATAGAAACGTACGAGTACGTATAATTTACGTATAATTACGCAGGATATCGCATCTGAGCAGTGCAGACTACAGACTGAGCTACACCATGTCCCTAAACCTAAACCACCACGTATCGAAACCTTACAACAACTCGTATGAGATAAGAGCGCGCAGCGGCGATAAGGAAGCGACTCGTTGCCTACTCATTTATTTGCAGGGACAGAAACTCGTTACTTTAAAACAGTATTGTTTTTAATTTTCTTTTCATTTTATCATCATTTTCAAGGAATAAAATAATGTGGAAATAAACAATTTTTATGATTAAAAGGAAAAATTTTTGACATCATGCAATCGATTTTTTCGCTTACAAAATTGCGCAGCGAAGCTTTTATGTGGTACGTATCATTGCGACAACATGTATGATGATTATTTTTTGAAACACACTCGTAGGTGCGGTGTTCTAGGCGTCCTAACTGCTCGTGTAAACTTCTCTGAAATCAGCGATTCAGTTTTTTCAAGTCGTGACGTTATACAAGCTGAGGTGAAGCATAAAGGGTGAACAGCAGCACGACGTCGACACGAATAATGACCTAGTTCCTATTTAACGAAATGCGTAATTGACTCTTTGTTTTTGATCGTCGGTCGTCGACCATGTTGCGCCGCAATAAAGACGAAAGGACCAAAAGTACGATTAATGTGTTTTTCTTCTTTACTTTTTCGCCATATTTAAAAATTCGTGTTCATTGAGTAACACCTCACCGTAGCTATAGCATTTTACCTATTCTCGCGCTTGCGTCGCTTTTCAATTCGCCATATAAAGTCGGTATTCAAAATCTAAAGAATACGAATTAGCAGCATACGTAGGCAGGGGCGTACCGAGGACATTCTTCAGGGGGGGGGGGAGAAAACCAAAAATTGACAACTAATACCATGAAATTTTACCAACTGTTGACCTTTTTTTTTTTGTTCCAAGAAAATAAGATATGTTTTAATTTCAGCAAATTGGCAATTTTTCATCCATAATACGAAATTAGTATTGAAAAATATATATTATCTCGACAAATTTTAACGATGGTGTAGTCATGATTTCTGAATGATATGTCTTATGATGTTCGTACTACGCTAAACGAAAATTCCTTCGATTTTACATAAATAATTATTAAGTTAATAATTCTGTTTTAGTTATAGGATGACAATCGAAATGTCATTCTTCATATTACTCTATCAACTTTGCCAAATGAGAAAATCATCTACCTCGTATAATGGGTAAAAATGAATACAACGCATTAAACGTTAAAATGTTTTACGTAAATTCGTAATAAAAATAACGCGCGAAAAAAATTTTTTCATATTTTACTCAAGATGACAAATTAATACATTTTCTCTCACACTTGGTTAATATCGGTAAATCTCAGTATTTTAAGCTATTTTGTCATTTTTTGTCTGCTCTTTCAAATTTTTTTAAATTTATAAAAAATACAACGCGCGAAGCGCGAAAGAAATTTTTTCAACTTTTATGTAAGTTGGCAAGTTGGCAAGTTGGTAAGCTGGTAAATTCCAAAAGTTGGTATTTTCAAAAACTGCAATATTTAATTTAAGAAAATTCATCTGTCCTTTTTTGAATAGTGTTTACTCCAACTTTACGCTAAAACTCCAAATTTACCAACTTTCCAAAAGCCAAGGGGGGAAGCTCCCCTCTCCCCCCTTTCGGTACGTCCCTGTACATAGGTACTTATTATACCTATACGCGCTAGCTACTAGATCTACGCACTACTGGGTGTAGATATGACGTAGTCAGGTACCTTAGTCTTTAGTTCTACGTTTACGTATTTATCGAAAGAAGGACAAAGGTTTGCGAGTAGACGAGAGTATACATATAGCATTACGAATTATCTAACAATCGAGACAGGTACGTAATAACGGTAGGTAGGTAGGTAGGTAGGTAAGTAAATAAGTGTGACATGGGAAGCGCATGCCCGGTTGCATAGTGAACGACTCTAGCTGAAAAACTGGGCATGTATCATGGTCCCGAGTCCCATATGGTGCATTGAGTAGCTGTATGGGCGGGACTATACTCGACGGACCTCATGGCCGAGGCACCAAACTGATTGCAGACTGCCCCTACCTTGCTTCACGGCTTGGAGTAAAGCAGGATAATGCAGACAGAAGTAAGGCCCTAAGGTGCAGGCGACCACTGCACTCTGAAAAGGTATGGGTCACGAATCAAGCACCCAGGTACATAGTACCCCCGAAGTAGGAGGTGGTGGGTATCAGCCCACCGTGAAGATACGCGCACAGCGCAGACAAGGCCGAAGATAGCAGTTGGTGCAGAAACCCACCAGAGGGGAGTATGGTGCCAGAAGGAAAGGATGAAGCGACGGCTGAACCTCCAATGTGGTGGAACTCAGGGGAGGCGTACACTCGCCTGAGGAAACCCGGTGGAGATTTAGGTTGGTCGCCAAGGTGTCCCTACTTGGTTGGAAGTAATGCCACAAGCGGTTCCCAGCCAAGTAGTATTGCGAGCGGTAGAAGGATTTACCGCAAAAAAAAAAAGTAAGAATACTTATACCAGATACCCACCTAGCAGCGATTGGATTTCGCGCACTAGGAAATCCTGGAGCCAAGGATATACGTAGTACGTTGTTGTAGTACCACCTAGCCCAAAGGCATCAAACCACCTCGGCGAAAGTACGTATTTGCTGCAACTACAATTATTGCTGTAAGGCCGTCGGATAGGGCGTCTGCAGCACAGCACATTTACGAACGCATAGCGCGTGATACAATTTATAATACGTACCTACGTAGATTTAAATGGGACAGGAAATGCAACATTAACGATGACGTTTAATGAAGTCGAACCTGACTAAAGGATTACACAAATTTTCCCGCATTCGTTTCAAATAGCCGATGAAAAACTCGTAAAGTAAGCTACTTTGAGCTACGTTGTGGAAACGAACGCACTCGTATTTCACTTCTTGTTTCGGTTTTCTTTTTGCTCGAAACACCCAATCACTTGGTCCCTGTTTCCTGGTTCCTGGCACGTTCTTTTATTAACAGAGATTATTTCGTTCTCGTTGCCGTTCTATCAAATTTCCTCAACGCTTCGACGATTTTCGGGTTCTGTTCCTCCAGAACAATGAAAAATCTGCTTTCTTTACTGATTAAAAACTCAGCTAAAAAGCGATCTCAGCATTTTCGCCATCTAAAACTACGAAGGGAGGTCGTAACGCTGCTCAGGATGCGCTCGAAACACATTCCTACCATAGCCATTAGCCACTAGTCAGCGGTTAGCGCAGCATTAGACTATTCCGTACAGATACGCAGAATGGAAATACTACGAAAAGAAAACAGAGAAGTGTTGGTGCTCTTAAAATACCGAATAATAGGCGATAAAAATCGGTTAACTTTTCAACTGTGAAATGTGAAAGTTAATGAACGTAGCGCCGCACCGCGCCGCTTCGTACTGCAGTGCATCGGACGTATGACTGTAATTAGTAATTCTTTGTTGTAATATTTTCGTTACAGATAACGGCATGAAGAAGGTCGAACGTACCTAGATTCTTTATTATGATTTTTTTGTTCTTCTAATCTCAACTGCAGCGCGTATACTAATAATTCGTCGCACTTCTCTGTTGCAGCGTGTGTCTCATTCGTGTATACGCATTTATTTCGACGTAAGTAGCAAGTACCTATTTAAATTAGAATAAAAAAACGTAAGCAGCCATGCCACATTATTGGAGCGGAGGAGTTTTTACCTGCAGCTTGTCCAATACCAAATCTGAAAACCCTGGCCCTGTCTCTTCCAAAACCATTCTGCAGTGTTACCAATCTGGCAGAATTATGCCAGATCTGGCATAATTCGAAGCTCGTCTAGCATCGTGATTTTCAGATCTAGCATCAGCATAAGGGCTAGCATAATCACACTTCATTTTGGCATAATCAGCCATAATCTGGCATAATTTTTTTTTTTTTTTTTTTTTTTGAATCTGCAAGCAGTGCTCCATGCAAGAAATTATAGAACTTCAAAATAGACTTTGTTCAATTTCTTCAATGTTTTCTTATTTCGTTTAAGTATGATCTTTTTTTCAATTTTTTAATTTCTTTGATGTTCTCCTATTTCGTTCCAATCATGATTTTTTCTTAATTTCTTTGATGTTCTTCTATTTTGTTTGAATTTTGAACCTTTTTTAATTTTTTGGGTTACGTTATTTTTCTCATTCCTTATGGTACCAAATTGATATTTCTCATTTGATATTTTATAAGCTTGTTTTGCTTGGTTGATAGTTAATTATTATTATATAATCAAAATGTGTTTTAGTAACTTCAATTTCCATATTATGGAACCATTTTTTTTTGTTTGATATTTTTAAGTTGTTTCACTTCACGCAATGTTGTGTCACCTATTAGGTATAGTGAGACTGAAACTGAACTGTTCTTTATCATTATTATTATTCTTTCAAATATATTTTTGATGACTTTAGTTCCAAATTATTCAATTTAGTATCTTTTTTGAAGCCTGAAGAAATCTGTTTTTTATTTACAAGCTCCCAGCTAAGATATATTCAGTGACTTGGAAAAAAAATTTAGCATAATTTGCTGGCATAATTAATTTAGGTTTCTAGCATAATCCAACGTAAATTTTTATCGTCAAAGTTTGCCGAAAAACATCACACCTTCTTGAAAATAATAAATTTTAAACCTAGACTAGTAAAGATTGGGGAAAAAAATCAGGCATAACGAATCTGGCGTAATTTATTTGGCTTTCTGTCATAATCTAGCATCGATTTTTGCTCAATCTAGCATAGAAAAAATTTTTTTATTGGCAACACTGCTTAAGAAGTCGAATTCGGAACAAACGTAGTACTTCTTGCCGTGAAATAATCATATGATGAACACATATTTCTCAAATTATCTTCAAATTTTTATGATCCGCCATTTTGGATCCATTTTGACTCAAACTAAAGAGGTCATATTCTGGTCATCAACTAATCTTATACACGTGAATATAGAAGATTTTTATAAAATTATCGGTTTTTTGCTCTAACTGCTTTCCAAATTCACTTCGGAAGCTAAAATCAGAGTAAATTAGTTACTTAAGCTCACTTTATCATATGACACCGCAATAAAAAATTTTCCACCTCCACTTGAAGGTCGACTCATGCGCAATTGTCATATGAGTTCAAATTAATCACATTTCTACCAATTTGAGGCTCCTCAAGCTCTACTAAAATGTTGATAATCCGCCATTTTGAATCCATGTTGACTCAAATTCAAAGCATCATGTTCTAGTCACCTACTAACGCCACGCACAAGTGTACGTTAATTTGCGTGACTCACTCTTTTATATGAGATCAAAAACAAAAAATTTGAGTGATCCGCTATTTTGAATTTTTTCAAAAAACCAAAAAGTAGTTTTTTAGTTTCTACGTAGAGTCTCTCACCGCAAGTTTTGAGCGAATTTCATGAATACTAGGCCGCGCTACCTGCGAGGGAAAATCGTAAAGATTTGAAGACGCCACCCTTCCCTAAACAGGTATGCTGTAATAGCTATCGTTTTTAAGTTTAAAACTCAGATAAAAAAAAATCATCGCACATACCAGATGGTGTGTTGGATTAGTGTATCGCGAAAATTAATTTTCTCATCTATTTAGCTTGTAGGTAATTAAGTAATTACCTACACACGACTCGTTTCGTTTATTAATTATTTCGGCATGAATATCGCAACGTAAGCGTAAAATAAACCTGAAATTACGCTTACACTCAACATTCAGCACGTATCCGCGCTGACAAATTAGTATATTTGCTTACATTATTGTAGATGTACCGTGAACGTATACTTTGGTACACCTATGACGACTTGCTTTGTATAAGAAAGGGTCAAACAGTTTGTTTAATTTACGTTATGCATGCTGTATAGCTATACGTACGTACTACATTCCTATACAGTATGCCTGCATACAGTATCATAATTACGTAGGATATGTATAAATTTGTATACCTAATATGTATTTGTTAATGGACCATTGCGAGATCTGATTTGAGAATTTGTCAGAATTGTAATCAGTTTTTCGGTGCAAAAATTTTCAAACAAACAGCATAACAAATCAAAAACTTAAATTATGTAGGCTGCGCGCTTTTTAATTAACCGTGTAAATCAACACCGAATCTCCCACAGCGCAGCGCTGCTGGTGCTACAGAGTCGAGTGAAAATTCGGTCGGATCTCGCTTTCGCTGTCAAACATATACGAAATACATAATATAGCAAATATATGCGTACGTACAATGTACGTATACGTAGATTATATCTAAACCGAGATCCATCAGCTGAAAACTTGCCTACACGATGTGCTGGACCTCGGAAACAACGTGCGCTTTATGTAAAACGTTGCGAGATCTGGCAAACGGATCTCATAATGATCTCCATTCATATGGTTTTCACGTGTACACACACAAACTTGTATATCATTACTCGTATATGCGTAATATGCTGCTATCAACCCGAAAGCCAAGATGGAAGTTTTGTAGCATTAAATTTAGATATGTTGGTGTCCGTTACTCCCTCTTTCTTATAAGATCGAAAGCGAAAATTTCCAACTATTTGCCACCTCACTGAAAATTAGAGTTATCCGTTATTGCGAGGTGTATCAAAAAAACCAAAAAGTATAGGCGTTAGCGAAACAAATAGATGATGCTATCAATCGAAGACCCAGCCTGTTTTAAAGGGCTAGACGCTAGACAGATGGAAGTTGGCATTGCGGAAACCACTAAAACAAAACTTTTAAAGGAAACCCTTAAACTGAGTGATTCGAGAATGGCTTGAGATTTGGCACTATGCATGATTGCTAATACAGTACAGGCGAAGCCTCAAATTCACTATTTCAACCTTCGACCATATACTATGGACTGCTAATGTTCGTACAGAAACGAACACAAAAGTGAAGCAAACAATAACAACATCATAGATGAGCTCGCGCATGCGTAGTGATATTTCAGGAATGAAAATGACAATTTTCAATGATAAGAATGTTAAATCAACATCAACTACTGATTTAATTTCATTAATACTACTCAATAATTAAAATTACGTTAAAGAAAGTATATTAATAATTATTTCAGTGAATCATAACTGTATAAGTTGATAAGGAAACTGAAACTACGCATGCGTCAGCGCATCTAACTACTGTTGTTGTTGGATTCAATTTCTACCATTTGAATTAGCAGTCCATAGTATATGGTCGAAGATTTCAACCGACAACTAATAACTAATTTGATATAATATGTTGGTAACACTGACTTGTTTTTTCACAACCAATCGCAACGTATTTTGAAGCATCACAAAGGTCTCGGATCGTTATGATCAAATATTATTTTACTCAGTGTTGCAGGAACAAACCAAAGAACGAGAATGAAGAACAACAAGAACGAGAACATAAAAGTGATATATCTGAAGAACAAAGAACAGAACGAGAACAGAATATTTTCAAACTGAAAGATCAAAGAACAAAACCCAGAACCAACTAATGAGCAATGTTGAGGTACAAGAACAAGAACGATGTAATTTTTTGTTGTTCTTCGTTCTTTTGAAAGTTCATGATTTACCTATTATAAAATTAATAGATATCATGAGGGGAAAGGGAAAATAAAAAATTTATACTTGAAAGCGGGCAAGTGCTACATGTACCCATATAAATAATTTTTTTTTTAAATTATTAGCTTCAATTAATTGATTTTCAATTTCAACAACAGTAACTGTAAACACGTTACCATAAAAAAGAAAGAAAGAAAGAAAGAACAAAAGAAAAAAGTTGAAGAACGAGAACAGAACGAAGAACGAACAAGAACGAGACCATAAAGTATTGAATGAACAAAGAACAGAACGAGAACAACATTGTAAAGAATTAAAAGAACGAAGAACGGAACGAGAACAGTTGAAACATTGAGAATAAGAACGAGTCAGGAACAGGATCAAATGACTGGGTCTTTTCAGGAACGAGAACAGGAACAAGAACACAGACCTATGTTCGTTCCTACAACACTGATTTTACTTATTGCAACTGGCGCTGGCAGTCTGGCAACGACTGTTTTCTTCCAACTCTCATCCACCATCAATAGTTTGATAGATGTAAATGAAAAAAGCGATTCTGCAATTTCGAGTTCTCGACTCGATTTTGATAAAACATAAATGAGAATAACGCAGACGTGTACGTGTAGGTGTACGTGTGCGTTGTACGAGTATACGTAGCTTTTTGTCGTATGCATATACAGTATGTATTTGCTATATAGGTAGGTACTAATTAGGTAGGTAACTAGGTTATCTATATTAATACGAGTAGTATGGTTGTTTAGGAAAAATGGTGGTAGGTACTTACCGATTAAGGAGAACAGACCGCAAATCAAAAGTAGTATACCATTGTGAAAATTGAACATCGTTTCAGGCAACATTGCGAATGACTATTTTTATAAGAAAAGTGCAGCTACCTGTCTGTATGACGTATTTATCTAGCGTTGGTATAGAAATTATTGTATTGCGTTGATAACCTATTCGGGTGTAAGAGTGTAGGTATCTCAGCAAAAAAATTGGAATACCGCGTTGGCGAAAACAAGCGATGCCAACATTTTATCGTGCGCGTCGTCAAATTTATCGCATTTCCCTCAGTAGGCACAGCAGGAATAGTAATATGGTGGTACTCGTAATAATAACAACAATAATAATAATAAAAATTCTACCAGAGTGTCACATTTATACGGCAAATTTGATTTCACTCGAAGAGTAGAAAGCAACGACGAAACGACACAACGACGAAAATGAAAGATGATAAAAAGCAATAAGTATCGATTGATCGAGATTTATCCAAAAAAAAAAAAGATTTACACGTCGATCGCGCATCAATAATGTCGCACATGAAAACACGGCTCGCGTTCGTCGAACAATTAAATTGAAATACGTACGTAAAAAATATTATATTAATAACGGCACTGCAACGATGAACACATTTTTCGACGAACAACGTATTAATACTACATACGAGTACGTACGTACGTACGGTATATTAGCATTAGCAAAGACACATCGATCTTTGCTCATTAAAGGGTGCGCTGCGCTTTCTTTGGCGGCACTAAACGGACCCGATACTCGATGCTCGATGCTCGATGTCGAACTAGAGTAAGAAAAAATATCGACGGCAGCGGCTAAACTGTCCTGTCTCGTGCGTTATACTGCGCGACTATAAGGCCGTAGACTACCGCCATGTACCATGTACCTACCCATGTGCATACGCGTATACCATCTAAACCATGGCCGCCGCGTTAGTCGTTACACAAGAAGCGTGGCGTGGAAAGAGCGGTTCCAGCAGCAGCAGGTTCCCTTTCACTCTTTAATAGTTCTGGTTGAGACAAAAACGCGAAACCGGCGCGACGCGGCGCAGCGCAGCGCAGCACACCATAACGTCATAATTGTAACAATAAATAACGCGGTAAAACACGCCACGCTGCGCCGCGGCGTCAACCTTTTTTGCTAAAAAATTGCCCGCACTCTGACACACCGATTTCAACGGCGCTGTGGTACCTTGTAACCAAAAACTTCAGCTGCTGTTGACCATTCAAATTTTGAATTCAGCAGCTCTTCGCTTACCCATGCTATACTACAAATTACCAAACCCGCGCAAATTTTCACGTTAAGTCGTTATTTCATACTGCTTCCCCGCGCGGTAGGAGGTGAGGTGAGACCACATTAATAAAACAAAAAACTACGCAACGTATAGTAGACCGTATAGCTAGGTTGCATATTAGTTGTGGGAGTCTTTCGAAAAGCCAACTATGGGCTATGGGTGAGTCTGGTATGGCCAAGTGGTGCTCTGGTGATTGTTATTTCGCTTTTTCGATCTAGATGGTCAAGGTGTTTTTGTATGGTAAGACTGATTTTTTATGGGTGAAAAGTTTGGATGTGATTTGGTAGGAGCATTCTGATTCCCATTTGATTTGAGGTCTGTGCGGGGTAATGATTGCGAGGTTGTCGACTCGGTTGTTACCTTCGATTTTTACTTTGCTGGTGATATACCTACATGATTTCTGGTCATTGCAATTCAATATTTTGGCCAGAATATAAGTTTTACAAAGTTGCGGTTGCTAATTAGAAAGTTTGCAATCTCTATTTAATACATGGCTTCCAATAGCGATAGTTTTGCCCCTATACCTGTTTCCACTCTTGTCCGTTCTTCAACTCCCGTTGTTGCAAAATTAGTAATTCTTTAGCTGAGTTTTTAACTAAAAAACGACAGCTATTACAGCCTACCTGATTTGGGAAGGGAAGGTCGGGGGAGGGTGGGGTCTTCAAATCTTTGCGTTTCAGACCATTTGTAATCATCTGGCAAATGTCCAACTTTTTGGTATATATATGTATATAGTGGTGGGGGTACAGGAGGGGTCGAAATTTTTTTATTGCTGCGTCATATGATAAAATGAGCCCAAGTGACAAACCTATTTTGATTTTAGCTTCCTCAGTGATTTGGAGGGGAGTTGGAGCAAAAAATGGCGTTTGGAGGGGAAATTGCTGCGGGAAATTTAATGAATCTTCCATATCTCATTACCAAATCGGCCTAGAATGGTGAAACTTTGTGTGTAGGATTAGTAAGTGACCAGAATATGACCTCTTAAATTTGAGTCAAAATGGATCCAAAATGGCGGATTATCAAGATTTGAAGATAATTTGAGCACCCTCAAATAGTTATAATTAGAGAAGGATGGGGTAGGGGTTTTCAGACTTGGTATTGGGTGTGGCCTGTAGTCATGAACGGTTAAGCAAGGTTATTAGTCCAGTTGAAAACTCAGCTCCAGTAATGCGGCAAGACTGCTCATGTTTTTTTTTTTTATTGTTATTATTATTATTATCATCATTATTTATTAATTTTATTTCATAAAAAATAGATTTTGGATAATTTTATTTGTGTATTTTTATACGATTAAGAGTTTTAATAACATTAATTTATTAATTTCTTATAGATTAATTGAATTTAATATTTTTTTGACTTTGTGAAAACATTTTAAAAATTTTTCAAGTACTCTTCCCTCTTCCCTTCTTCGCCGCTGTAGGGCGCCGAGTATTTTTTTATCGACATTGGTCTGTAGTTTAAAATTTTACAGCAGGTTATAACCGTCATCGATTACATAATGTTTCTGAATATGATGGTCCGTTACCCTACCCTTCCCCGCCGCCCTATGGAAAGGGAAATTTTTAATTAAGCAGAAGTCTTCATTTCACGATTGCCGATTACGATAATAACGTAGTATAGCGTAGGCGAGGAGCTGCTAAATTCAAAGCTTAAAAACAAAACATAATTCCCGTGCTCCCCAAATGGCCAATAGCAGCGCTGAAATTGTACGAGGGGATGTCAGAATGCGGGTGGTTCCCTTGTAACAAGCTATGTGCTCGAAATGCTTATAGGTTCGAAATCGTAGGTACCTATATAACATGACGACACGAACAGTTGAGCATGCTGGTGATCATATATGCGTATAGGAAACGAATTAGACTAGCTACTAGCTGCTACCTTGTGCTGCTGGTATACTACTGCAATTAAACAAGGAGCATGCATTGTCCTGAAGTTAGCATCTTTTATAATTTCTTCTCGATATTTAAGATAATTAATTTAATGAAAAACTTTGATGCCTTAATGCGTGAAAATGGTTTTAATTGTAGTAAGTATGCTTCATTTGCGCTTAATTGCATGATTTTTGTTTGGTACCTTATATCTAATTCGCTTTTTTCCGCCTTTTTTCGTGCAACTGCGATTGGGCGTCGCAGGTTAGGCAGCATCAACGAACGCGTTCGCGATTGTGTAACTCGGCATCGAACTATATTTAAATGAAAAGAGGTAAATATTATATTAAATCGCGTCAGATTCGTAAATTGAATTAGAGGAAATGCAAGTTATATAAAACCTAATATCTTCGTAGATGCTTACATTTACAATGTTACTTGTAAGTGGCCATAAATTATTGACGACAATATACGTACATTGTATATAGATAATATAGGACATAGGTATATGCTTCGATCGCTGATTTGAGTTGTTGCTTTTTCTTTGATTTACGACGAATTCAAAATGCTTAAATATTTTCGGTGTCGAAGAATTAGGTAATAGGGTACCTGTGTATAGGTATAGTTGGCGATACTTTATTAATTGCGTTGTACTCGTATTAAGGTACATGTGATTAGATTCAAAATTTTCAAGTCTTTGGCTAATTCTATAATTAACGAAAAGTGTCTATATATCTGTTCGACATTAATTTAAGCATATTCGTTATATCTATCGCGTGTGGATATCAATGAAATGTTCATTACACATGCTGATGCATGATTGCATTGTGTACGTATAAGCTGAAAACGATGCTTTTTTTATGATTATCTAACTTTTACCCATATATATAATAATAATAATAATAATGTCAGATGGACGGCGAGTGGAGAATTTTTTCTTTCTCTCTCAGTACTTAGTGTTGGTGTTTAAGCGTTTTACCTTTTACCATAATACGCGCGGAAAACCATAAAAAGCTGTTTATGATAGCGAACCTACTTACATTCGAAGCAGAATGCGTCTTGAAAATTTCGCAAATGCTCGTTTTAATTAGGTACCTACGTTTCTTCTGCTTATACGCGTACGTAGTGTCGTCGTACAGCACGCTGTAACCGGAAGGAAATTAATTGACGGTGTCGCAAGCGTTTAAAAAAGAAGAAGAAGAAGAAGACGACGAAGAAAAACAATGAGATAACCTCCAGTCGCTTACGTGTACGTACGTATACTGTAGATACTCGTACTGTGTATACTGTATACGTATATATATGCATAATAAGTATAGTAGGTAGAGCACGTATTTAATATCGGCGCGGCGGCGTTTGATATGGGAACACTAAGTATTACTTAACACCTTAATCATTAACGCTTGACAGAACCGGTTCACGAGAAATGGCCTAATTAATGAAGTCGACGAATTACATAAATCATCAGCAGATTCGTCGGCGGATAACGTCGTCCAATAAAATAATACGTACTGCGCTGCGCTATACTTACAACTTTATATCATATTTTGCATACTTACTACGACAATACGAGTAATAACGATGCTACGATGCTCGTCCATATTGTGGAAACTTTTATCCAACAAAAAATACGTACGTAGTACGTAATAATAAATAGATAGAAAAGATGATGTGTACGAGTAGACGCGTATTTGCTGTGCTGGCGTTGCTGCTGCTGGTGTGTTCTATTGGTACGTTTCTAGACTTGTGCAACGTTCGATCGTCAGCGTTTATTTTTGTCTTTAATGATGATATACAATTTTTTCCAAGTACCTAGCGCTACGTGTACGGTATCCGTTGAAATTGCGAATGCGCGAAAAATAATTTTTCTATATTTCGAACAAATACAACGTACATGGTAGAAAACGAATTTCTATCGGAGAAAATTTCCATCGAGACTATAGATAAATATTGCGGCTCCGATTAAGCTGCTTCCTCTACACGAAAATGGGCAGCAACTTTCGTTGTTCTCAACTATCACATCTCACATCTCATATTTTAGCACGTCTCGGTTACCTATACGAAATGAATTTCAAGAATCCTCGCCTCCACTCCGGAGTGAGCGAAATCGAAAACGAAATCGAAAACCAAAACAAAAACATGTAAATAAAATTGCATAATTCATTCGCCGCAAATATGCGCGGCAAGCTCATCCACACGATACACTAGGACGCGTACGCGTTACAATCTGCTAATCTAGAGTACAAATAGTATCTATAATAACTGTGACTATTGGCTAGGTACGTATGCTCCTGGTACCTACTACCTACTACCTACCTCTCTGCAGTCTGCACTCTGCACACATGATTACGTGTACGTGCAGTATATGGTATAGGTCATTGGGTAGGCGATGAAAGGCATTCGCTTAAATTTCACATTATACAAGCGATCGTTGTTTTCTTTTCAGTGCAACCAAATTTTGCAGCTATACGCGCTGCAGTATTAAGTACGAGTATAGGAGGTAAATTATCGTAAAATACATGAGAAATTTAAAAGTCGTTTTTCTTAAATCCTATACGAGTATATACTTACTTGATTCTGAGTTGTATTTTTTTTCCTCACATTTTTAACCGAAATTTATTCCATTTTATTGTATTAGTTTAACAGCACCAAACGGATTATTATTAACCAAGAAAATATGTAGTATTTTCATCGCAGTTTCAATCGAAACCAGATTAGCTGAAATCTGATTCATCATTTCAACGTATAGCATTTTCCATCATTTTTACTGATTTACATTTTTTGCGGACTTAATACTTTTAAAGTAAATCCGCTATATTGCGTTCACTCAGTTTCTTAGTTTGTTTGTTTGTTTCTTTATTTTTATAAAGTAAATCCGCCATTGAGTTCACTTAGTTTCTTAGTTTGTTTGTTTCTTTATTATTATTATTATTATTATTATTATTTTTTTTTTTTTTTAAGTTTTTTTCTTCGCGTTCTCGCGCGATAACTCGAGTAGAAGTGATCGAATCGAAACCATATTCGGAGGAAGGGTTGGGGTAGTTGAGTTCTCGAGCTGATTAGTTTTTGGACGTGATCGGACGTGAGTTTGCGTGAGGAGGCGTAAGTTGAGGTTTTTTTTTGGTTCTCGCGCAATAGCTAAGATAAAAGTTGACGGACTGAATTGAAAGATGGAAGAAGGGTAAGGTTAGTCATCGTTAAAGCCAATTAATGTTTGAGAATGATGGGACATGAGTTGGCGTGAGTTGAGCTTTTTTGTGTTCTCATAATAGGTCGGAAAAAATTGAACAGAATGATTAAAAGATGAAAAAAGTTGGGGTTGGAATAGTTTGAGAGATTATTAGTTTTATTAGGTGATCGGACGTGAGTTTTGCGTGAGCAGGCATTCGTTGAGGTTTTTCCATTCTCCCACGATAACTCGAATAATACTCGATGGATCGAGTTCAAGTGATGCTTTAGTGCTAATTAGTTTTTGTGAGTGATCAGGCGTGACGTGGCGTGAGGAGGCATGATTTGAGGTTTTTTGGTTTCCGCATGGTAGCAGGAAGGAATGGTTGAGCGTTATAAATGATCAGATATCTAATTTATCAGAACGTGAGATGATTCAATGAAACGTGAGGTCACGGTATTCCTTTTGTATCAAAAATTTATCAGAATGTGATGTGAATGGCTGAAAGAGTAGGCGTTGTAGTCTTGGAATTGAGCGTTTCTTGGACGTGAGTGGATGTGATTTGACGTGACGTCACGTGACGGGGCTTGAGTCGAAAGCGATTGACACCAAATTGGGAGGATATGTAGAGTACGCAGAATTTCAGCGATAACTTGAGGAGGAATGATTTAACATGAGGTCACGTTTTTATGTAAACGTTCGTTCTCTCGCTGTAGGTAACTAGACTAAAACATGACAGATCGATTCGAAATTTTGAGGAGTGGTAGATTGAGTAGGTCTCTGGAATTGATTGATTTTTGAAGTCGATTGAGCATGACGTAACGTGACGTCATGTAATTTTAATTTACATTTTAAAATATGAATTATAAAAATGAGTGTAGTCAGTCTTCGAACCGAAGAAGGAGAATAAGAAGAAGAGTTGGCCATCCTCGAAAGCAGGTCGAACGTGAGGAAGAATAATTTGATGTGAGGTCACGTTTTTTTGAATAAACTGTTAGAAATATATTGTTTTTTTTACAGCTGTTTGAACGTAAAATGACCTGACCTCCCACGATTCCAAGTTTTCGGTTATAAGAAGATAAATTACGCGAGGTCATGTTTTCTGTGATACTTGATAAAATTTAGGATAAGTGGAGTTGGTAGGACTTTTGAATTTTATAAAAATTTTTCATTCTAGTAAAAAAAAATAAATTATTCTAACAACATTGTTTAAAATAGTATAATAATCAGTAAAGTCCGCTTTTAAGGTACTCTAGTATCTTTCAGTTTATCTTCTTCCATTATTGTTTCAACATTTACTTAATGGATGAATAAAATTTCAAATTTTTTCTTACAAATTAGTGGTGGTGGTGGTGGTGGTGGGGGGAGGGGGTGTTCGCTATCACAATATTTTTAATATGCTGACGTCATAAATTTCCGGTCCTGCATACCTACTGCAACGTTTGCAGAATCTACACGTGGATCTACCCTTAATAATAGGCTCGCAGAAAAATTCGAAATCATTTTTCATCGTACTCAAGCTATACCTAATACTGGATGTAGATGTATTGTCGCCTAAATCACAATACTATAATGACTATACGATTGACTACGAGACAAAAATAATTTTCGTGCTTTCTTTTCAATTTTTTCTTCAATTCAATAGCAAAAATTTTGAAAAAATACGTACTAACTTGGTAATAATAATCACGATAATCGCGTACGTTGTAAATTATCATAATAGCAGCAACGGACAGTTTCAGCGAACGGCGTGGCGTGGCGTGGTGTGGCGTGGCGCGCCGCGGTGACGAGAACAGAGAAACGGGGAAGTCAAACGGGCAAGGAGAAATAAATTTATCTTATATCGTAAAGGTAAATCGTTACGTACGTGTATAATCTGTATCAAACGAATACGAGAACAAGAGTACATTATTTGACGGGCGGAATGTCTGTATGTGGTAATATGGCCTGAAGCGTGGGTGTGGGTGAGTGTATGACGGGCGGCTTTCAATAAATGGAAATAAAAGACGAAGCCGGACTAAGGCATGAATGACAAGGTGAACAATACAAAATATTGCCTTCTAAAATCTAGCTAGTAACGTAGTAGTAGTTAATACTCGTATAGGTTTAAATAATAAAATAATGAAAGAGAATGCGTAATCCGTACGTATGAGTAGGTATGGATATACTATTGCGTTTGTGCGTTCGCTGAAATCTACGTACATTCGATTTCGATCCACTTTCCTTTGTACTGACGATGATGCATCTTTCTCGTTTTTTATTTTTAAATTTTTTCATCTGATCTCGAGTTTTAAATTTTTAATTTCAAATTGCCTCAATACCAACTAAATGAATATCACGGACGTACCTAATTTGTGTTGTACGATTAAACGATTTATAAGCCTTAAAGCCTTGATCTTAGCGTACCTATTACGAAATAGCTCTACGGTATGTTAACTAGTGCTTTATACTCCGCTATTTACGTACGTATGATACGGATACATCCTACCGTGTGATTGTAGCATAGCGGATACCATTATGGTATACAGATGAGATACCCGAAATTCGAGATGTATGACGCTGTATGCAGAGTAGTTTATTACTCCGCGTCTAATAAATTGAGTTTATGCTCGTCCCAAAAATTCCTTTTCCTGACAATGTCGTATTAGATTCACCTCAAACGCAAACTTGGGCGTAAAGTAAACAGTTCACTTAGTTTACAGATTTTACATGGCAAACTATGTCAACTATATAAACTAATAAGTATAAAACAGAAATATACGTATAATTATTATTTTTGAAATTCAAATTTAATAAAAAGTAAAGACCAGGTAAAAGCAAAATCGCCATAATATAATAAAAAGTATTAATCATTTTTAGTATTAGTGCAATAACACCACATCTTGAAATTTACGAAACTAATTAATTCAAAACAAAAACTTTATGCTTGTTTTTTAGGCAATGAAAAACAAATTCAAATTTAATTATTTTTTGTGATTCTTAATAATTGTTTACGTTCTTTCCAACGGTGGCGGCAGATTTTCACGACGCAAATCATTTTTAGTGGTTTTTTGAGACGTGTACTTGCATTAGGCGATTTTTTTTTATGAGGTGTGGTGTTATTGCACTGGGAGTGCGAACTGATCAAAACACTGCTCAACGTCGACAGCTCAACGAAAAAATTTGTTATCTTGAATATTTCGTTTGTGTCAAGTTGCCAAATAGAGGTACTAATTAGATTAGGTGCCGACCTACATGCTGAAACACCCTATGTTTTAGAATAACTAGGCCAATATCAGTCTGCTTCAGTACTGAATTGAAAAGCTAATTCGATATTATTTTATATTTTATAGAGTGACACAAGCGTTCGTAATCGGCTTCTCTTCAATCTTAAATAATTATGAAAAAAAAAAAACTAGTTGGTCCCTAAAACTTTCATACCATTTTTTTACTGTACAACTGCACCCGGAGCGAAGGCGGATAGATATAGTTAGTAGTGCGTATGTGGCTCAATGAACAAGCGTATAACTAAATAGGTAATAATACAATGTTTACCACTTCAGCAGCGATCGCCTGTGGCCAGGTATCGCTGCCTTACTATAACTTACGCAATAAGTTGTCCTTAAAAATCATTAATTCTTTAGAATATAACATCAAGTTCAATTCCCTCCCAATAAGCTATGCATTGATTCTACTGTTTTAACACAGAAATTGCTATATCTCCTTTTATTACTTAGAAGAACCTAGTGTTAGATTGTTTTAAGATGGATCAATTATTGGCGTGAAGAACCTATTCCTTGTGATTAAGAAAATGTTTTACATCACTTTCGGCGTTGTTAGCCATTTAGACAAAAGAAGTATATTTTATTGAGAAATACTTAAATACTTTTACGTCTATTCCTTCGTTATTGTATAAAGACGACAAAACAAAAAAAATAACATACAAAACATTTTATTTTATTTTTTTTAATTTTCAAAATGTATTTGCAAAGAAAGTATAAAAAAAAAGATGAATTTCTTATAATATACCAGCATAAAAATCATTTTGAACCGCAAAGTTTTAAAAATAATTTTCATTGTGCAATAAAATTATGTTTTTTGAGGTTTTCCGAAAAAACTCATTATAGAAGATTGCTTAGTTTTTTGCATTCGCATCTTATTAAGGTTGGCATCAGTTGACATTTTTTCATCGACATCATTATCTTTTTCATCAGTTTTCAAACGTTTATTATTATCTACGTTCTCGTTGTTAGTAGAAACTCCATTATCATCTTCATCGCTGCTACAACTTTCATATACGACTTCTTTACTGGTATCTGTAAACCGACAAATTATTTGGAAGAGCTTATACATAATTTAATTTTACTGTGAAGTTTTAAGAAGTCAACTCACGTAAATATCCATCGTCATCCATTAAAGTTTTCTCTACTACTTTTCGCTTCCTTTTTTTACCATGAGCTATGATTACCGCTGGTTGATCTTTTTTTGGATGTTCTACGCATGTATCTGGCTCTTCTTCGAATTCAGGTTCCGATATGCGCGATTCTAAACAAACAAACGAGCAAACACAAAAAACTTCTCATTGGAGTAATGTTTGATCAGTAATCAGTAATCACTCTAAGGCTGAAAATTACATACCGTCTTCACTGGCGTCGCTGTTGCTGGAAGAATCGCTTTGAAGGATGATTCGTTTCATTTTCTTTCGTTTATTGGTTTTTTTAGATTTATTTTTTTTCGTTCTTGATGTGCTTTTAGAAATATTCTAAAATTACAATTAGTACGTTATTTTTACACATTTATTCGCCGTTATCATTATTATTATTTTTCATTTTCATGTTGCATGTGTACTTTTTGAACATGACTAACCTGAGAATTTTTAGAAGGTATCGCACTTTTCTCGGTTTCCTCTGGCAGACTATCGTTGTTTTCCATTTTGATGCATTCTGCATTCTTACTTTCTAATATATTAGATGTGCATTCATCTTTTTTTGATGATTCAGAATTTATGTTAGAATCTGTTGCTTTCTCTTGATGATTAAGATCGTTATTACGTCCTAAAGAATTATTTGAAGATGGGGATAAATTACTCGTAACCGCTGCATCGCTACTTTTGACTTTAGTATTTCCTTTCGCTGCTTGCTTTTGAAAAAAACATGAAATACTTCCTTTGTTGTTGGCAACTGGTTTTGTTATACTGGTCTAAAAAGATGTTATGTTATTTTTATTCAAGCCGAGAAAACTAATTTTTCATCACTAATCGCAAAGAAATAAATTAAAAATAAAAACTAACTTTCTTTGTGCTACCTTTTCCGTTTACTTCGATGTTATCTTTGTCAGAAGCGTTTTTCTCCGCTAGATTTTCTTTTGGTTTACTTACCGTTTTCGTATCAGTAGAATAAGTTTTCTAGGTACAGAAAATATGCGTTAGCTATCTAAGAACAATTTGAAATAAAAATGCCTTAAATGATAATTACTTGAGATTCGATTATTGAATCTGAATTCGATTGAGCTGCGATATTTTTACGGACGATTTCTTTGTTGAATTTAATCGAAGATAAGTTCCTGTAAACAATAAATTCGTTTTCAGATAATTTTCAGAACAAATTGCTTCGATATAAGGAAGAAACCTTACAACTGTTGCAATTCATGAGTTGCCTTGTCCATGCTATAGATTATATTAGGATCAAATGCCGTGTCTGTGAGCTGTATACTGTATATATGTTCATCTACAACACTCGTATCATTTTTCAAAACTGTTAGATCTTTTTCTTTGACTAAAGATAGTAAGATATCGCCGTTCGTTTTCTTTCCGTATAATACAAACGTAACCGCATATTTTGTTTCATTATTAATATTGAGGAATTCTTGCAACAATCTACAAAACATATACAAATATAATTATCAACTAATTTTCGCGACGATATTGCTTAAGCTATCTGTACTTACTCTTTCGCAACGTTGTTATGAATTTTCAACTTTCTACTCAACCATTTGAACGTGACCTAAAAATGAAACAATAAGCCAAATTTTACCTTTCGGTTGTTCTAAACTTTGAAATTTTACCTATTTAAGTAGTAAAAACACAATTGTGTTCAAATATCAAATACAAGCATTTTGGCTTACCATATTATTGCTCTTAATTTGCTCTTCAATCACTCTAAAATAATCAGAATTCCGAGTCGATTCCATATTATATTGCAGTATTTCAGAATAATCAATAGTGAATTACAAATTTTCAAATACGGCAAAATAAGTAATGATTATACGATAACGAATCATAAGGAAATCCCGCTACGATGGAGAAAATAGAAAACATTCTGAGTATGCAGAATGCGTTTTCACGAAAATAGCACATTGTGTCACACAAATAAGCGAAATTGAGCATAAGTTTATTTCTTTGCAGTAAGACCGTTTGATATCCAATCAGGATCGTTGTTATTATGTGACCGTACAACCAATAGGAAGCAAGAGCCTTTTACTAGTATCTTTTGGCGTATTTGCGAATATATTTGAGTGCGTCTTGTCATTTATTTTGGATTATAAAATGAGAATAAATAAAGTAAATAAATTATTAAAAAATGGACGAATTCATTTTCAAATTAAATTATTGGATAAAGAAATGAAAATATGTAAATATAAGTAATGAACAAAACTTATTCAAGTATAATAATTTTTAGCATATGAATAAAAATATTAATTTTCAAATTTTTGGATAAAAAAAATTAAATATAAGTAATAAACAAAACTCTTTCAAGTTTAAAACAAATCGCACCCCTACTGCAACAACGCCACATCTCAAAACACATCAATTAACCGAAACTCAAGAAAATTTCTTTTTATTTGCTTTGTAAATAATAAAATACGAATTCAAATTCTTTTTTTTTTTTTCATTGATCCTTACTAATTTTTCACGTTCTTTCCAATGGTAAAGACAGATTTTCGCAACGCAAATTATTTTTGGCAGTTTTTTGAGATGTGGTGTTTTTGCAATCGAAGATTTTTTTTGAGATGTGGTGTTGTTGCAGTAGGGATGCGAAATGTTGGTGAAACAAATTTTGGCATATTATGATAAAAGATTAAACTTTCAAATTAATGACTCGTTGAAGAAATATGCTGATCCTGATCGATAATAGCATAAATATTTTCGAGGTTCATTACATGACGAGTTTGTTCCAGATTCAACAGAATAAAAGCAAAGATTTTCCTTTTCGATCTTTTCCTTCCATTATTAAGAAATGTATTTAAATATAAAAATTCAAGAGCCAAATTTATGTACATAATGTAAATGTACGACATCATATTATAACCATAAGATGATGCATTCACGTTTACCACCATAAGTGTTGAAGTAAATTCATTCCTTTCCCAAATTCATAATCATGATGATCTTTCTCAACATGATTTTCTACATTCCAGACAAGATAATGCATTTTTTGTCGACTATTTCCTTACGTTAAGACTCAATGACTCATAGGTCATAATATTATCGTCGTATTATTGCGTAAAGGTTACATATCCATTTCGAATGATTTTACAGGAGAGCAAAAACAATATTTTAAACAGTGGTCATTCTGAGAGTTTATCATCTGTGTTTGTGGGGATGATTTTGTCGTACAGTTTAAACATTCAGTTCACTGAAAAAATCTCATTTGCGGGATAAGAAGTTTTCATTTCAAATAAAAAAGAATTTTGAAGTGGAAAAGTAAGCATTTCTGGATATAGGACCTTTACGCAATAAAAAAAATTTCAACGTAATGGTTATATATCCAAACCAATAGTGATTCAATGTGTTGATTAATTTCTTAATAATCAATGATTTAATGATAATTTTAGGATAATAAGTATTATTTATAGTTTTGATCAGATGTTAATTGTCATCACATGTTATATTCAAGTCTTGGAGCAATGAAATGATCAATTTTTATTCAAAAATACAAGTTACCAACGCACTAATTATTTATTATTGAATAATATTATTATTACAAAACAAACACAAAAAAATTAACAGGGGTCATCGACATCCTGCTCTTCATACTCTGCTTCCGCTTCTGAATAAAATTTCGCCTTGAGCTGCTTAATTACTTTATTTTTATTTCCATGCGGAAGTTCTTCATAAAATCTGCGGTACCTTTCTGGAATCACTCCATTTTTTATTAACGAAATTAAATCTTTGTATTTGGCATTATCTATCGGAATCGCTGCATCATATTTTGGCCTAAGTGTCCAGGTTTTCAAATCGATATTCAACGGCATGTTTACAACTTGGAATGGTTCTTCATCTTTTAATGAATATTTGAACTTGAAAGCAAATGGTGACGTTTTTTCGAAACGGAACCATTTAATTTTCAACCAGCTAAACGTTTTCTTCTCTGAAGTTTTTTTAGGTAAGTTGATACAACTTCTACAACAACAAAAAAAAACAACAAAATCAGGTTTTATTAACATCAAAAAAAGCTATTCTTCAAATTTTTACTTACCCAAGATTATGGAAATCTAGGAAATCTGAAAATCGCATTCTATGTACTGTGTAAGGTCTCGGATTCTTTCGCGCAGATTTAATGAAAACTTCGTATTCATCAGTGCTGTACACCTTATGTGGTCTGATGGTTCTCTCTATGACAGAATGCATACTATCTGCTTCCATGTGACTGTGTCCTTTTTCAAAAAATTTCATATCGATAATATTTAAATTTTCGATAGATAGCACGGAATACAGCATCATGCAGATGGTATATTGGTTTCTATTTTGGCCAGCACATGTGTCAGAATAAGTGATGAGATGACGAAGAGTGTTCGGAAGGCTTCGGAAGTACGTTAATAGACACGTACTGATTTCCGAGGAGCCGACATTTCCCTGGGTCTCGTCCCATATGTAGCAAGTGCCTTCTCGTCGCGAGTCATATATGGTGAAATTGTGGACTGATAATTTTCTTTTATAGTAGAGTTCGCTGTCGGGCGCAAATGGAGCATTCAATATAGCCTATAAAGAAAATTATTCATTAATTATTATTACAAACTAAATTAGATTATAGAATTTCTTACTTGAAGATCGAATGAGCAGGTAATTTTTTCGGTATTATTCGATGAGGAGATGTCTTTTTGTTTTGATTCGAAAGCCGCTTCCTTCTGGCTGTAGTGATCGTCGTACTTTTCTTTCAGACTAAGTTTTTCCTCCCCCACTGCATCCCTATAAATTCGGCATTGCGAACACTGGTCTTTTTTTGGTTTATGGAAGCTTAAAGGAGGGTCGTATTCTCCAAAAATCTTTCTATACACATTCACGCTGACTGGAGTAGCAGTTGTTTCGCGACATTTTTCAATGTATAATTCGTACATCTTCGTTAAATTCAATTCCGAGGACAAATATAACTTTTTGCTGTATTTCCGGACGTAGTGTGCTTCAACACGTGGAAAACTATCGATATGCCGTCTTACTATTTTCACGTCTCGCGGCGGAGTCTTATTTATAGGAACTCTATGGCTATTAGGTACATCGCCACTAAATATACCTTCGCTCGACTTATACTTCAATGCTGTATTCACAACCTTCCGAGAAAAATCGAAAGTAGACAAGAAAAATTTCTGGCAAACCCGATGACGATTTCCTTCCCCAGCAATTAAATAATACGTTCTAGAATTATTTCGGGTAAAATTGTGTCATCCGCTTCCACTCGCCGCCGCTTTGCAGTTTCTTCTACCACTAGGGAACTTATGTATGTTTTTTGCTTCACATAGTCCGCGAGTGCGTAATATTGATCAAATATTTGCTTTTGAGTCGTTTCATTGATAGCTGCCGAACACTCTCCCCTGCGTTGAAAGGTACATTGGCACTCGTAGTACTTAGGAGATTTTGCATCTCTTTTTTTTGTCAATTTTCTAGCTGTGGATTCATACGCTTGCCCACTCAAACGTAGGTTCTTCTGTATGTTCCGTTTATATAATTCCGGAGCTGCCTTTCTTCTCCTCTTTCTGGGCTCTCGTACATATTCATCATCTGCAACATAATATGTCAAACTCAAATAACATGAACAACAAGTGAATTTACAAATCAATATCAAAAATATTGTCACCTTCAATAGCTTCAAATTCGTTTTCAGTGGATGTGACGAACAAATTATTATCAGCGTTGGAATTAGAACCCTGCTCTTCAACGAATGCCAAACTTCCATTCTCAACAACACCTCCATCCTCAATGACAACATATTCACCTAGTTCAAAGCAGCAGAGCACGTACATAATAGTAAGTATCAAGAAAATCATGTGAATCGAAAGTATCAAATTATACGTACCAACATAGAAATCATCAAAGATAACTGGAAGTGGAGAACCACCAGCACCCGAGACCAGCTCTGGGTGAAGCAATTCATGATTCGTTGTTTGTTTTAATACTACTTGAAGTGTCCAGAAATCACATTATTATATTACACGTCACCTAATATTACGCCGGCAAGACAACAGTCATATTAACTGGCTATTCGCGGTAACACACTAAATATTTATTTATACACGAACAGTAAGTTTAATATTACAACCTCATTTTACAGCCGCACGAAAACATTCTAAACCAAAAAATTCACCCTAATCTTAAGCAGTATTATTAAATTATACTAAATTAGACTAAATCCGCGCCGAAAATGCCGAAATTGTAACCCGAGGAAAGCACGAGGGCATCTCAGAAGGCAAGTAGTGGATATAGGACCTTTACGCGAAGTGAAATGAGCACCTTTCGGATATATCACCTTCAGTTATTTGAAAACTATTAATTTCTGAGAGACATTGACTCTTTTTGGTCAGTGTAGTCAGAAAGAGTATTTTTCAGAGAAAAAAAATATGTAAGAATCTCATTTTTGATGAAAAATGGATATATAACCTTTACGCAATAATACGTCGTTATTATCTTTTTGAATTCTCTTTGTATTGAGCTATCGTTTTCCCTCATGACAAGCACGAAAAGTAATTTTTATTATACCAATAATTATTATCCACCATTGCAAAACAAAATTTAAATTTAAACTGAGAGCAGGAGATGTATTTTTTAATTATTATTTTAGATTTTAAACTTCAAAATAATAAGTTGATAACTTGATAAGAGGCTTTTGCTTCCTATTGGTGGTATAGTCGTATAGTCGTACAATAACACGATTCTGATTGGATATCAAACGGTACGGCGATCCGCTCGTTTCTTGATTACCTGTTGATGTTGTCACGGAAACCATTCGGAAAGAGTTTTTTTCAATTATAGACGCAAAATACACCATAACCACATCGTTTTCGAATCGCAAAATAGTGTTTTGCCGGGCGAGTTTTACCGGCGACTTTTACCGGCGACTTTTGTGATTATCGAAAAAAAAAAACATTATACGCTATATGGCAACACTGTTTAAAGGTTTTAGCATTATATTATTCACGCTTATTCATGTTAAAGACGTTTATTTCTTTTACTTCAAAAAATAAAGGACACTTATTTAATTAGTTTCACTTTTTATCATTTCCACATAAACATTAATTTACAGTTGTTAAATGAAATTATAAAACGATGTGGTTATGGTGATACTTTACGTCTACAATTGAAAAAAATAGCGTACGCAACTCTGGAGCAAAATTTGTGAACGCTTACGAGTGTATTACAGCACTCGCCTATGGCTCGTGCTGCAACTACTACACTCGTCGGCATTCACAAATTTTGCTCCCTCGTTGCGTAAACTACTATTCCATCATCATGAATTCGTTATGACTTTGTGTTTGGCGTTAGACGTATTATTTTTATTATGAAAATATCTTTGATAGAATATTTAATATCAAATTTAACATGTAATTTTTCAAGTTAAAACTAACGAAAATAAACGTTCCAAATGAGATGGAACTCTGCACTTCCCGACATTTGTTGTTATCAGTGTTCATACTCCAATTGGTATGTATTTATGAAACAATTGATTTACATATAGAACATATTAACACTATTCCTTTTCCTTTATGATTTTGTGAACTTTCAGATCATTGTCAGCGTCCGACAAACATTTGACTTCTTGGGGTATATGTGGGCATGTGTTTTATTCAATTTCCTGTATACGCTAGTCATTATATTTGGTATATTTGGTGTAGTTCAATCTAAGTCAAAATACACAATTACTGTAAGTTTTTATCAAACACTGATAGAGTGAGTTACAAACGATGGAAGTTATACCATGTATTAGCATTGTTTATAATATTATTCTGTTTCAGTACTCGGTTAGTAGTGTAATTTGGTTACTTTGGAATGTTTTCATAATGTGTGTCTATTTCGACTTATTCAATTCGTACAAGGTTGGTTCAGTTCTGACCAGTTAGGCTAAACGATTCTGAATCCGTCAGTGACCTGTTTTTGATGTTTTAGTTGAAGAATGTTTTAAGTTTTGGTACTGATAGTAATAGTTGGTGGGAAATTAATGGGCCCGGTTGCAAAGCTGTGTTCTTTCCTAATCGTACCACTATTGAAGAAGATCCCTATCGTTCGACCAAGCCGGACTTGATAAAAGAGTGCATTTTTGATTTCCATTATGTGGAAGCCATTCAAGCTGTTCTCCATTTGCTATTAGCTGTAAGTCTAAACGCCAGTTATAGTAAAATAAGTTTTTTTTTTACGTGTATTGATTAGATGACTATGCACTATTTGCAGTTATGGGGTTGTGGACTAGGAGCCAAAGTAAGCTACGACTTCATTAGGCAGAACAATTGCTGTGAGTACATCCGTTTATATGTATTGTCAAATTTTTATTAATTTCATTACCAACTATAAGATGTCCGTTAATTTTTTGTTTCTTTTGGTGAATAGCAAAATCTAATAATAAGAAACAAAATGGAGTTTTACCGCTATATTCGATAGAATACAGTCCCAGGAGACCAGAGGAATTATTCGATGATGACGATAGTAGTCACGGTCACGAAGGTATTACATGTCTCCCGAAGATTAATTTTAAATTGTCAGTATTCAAGTTTGATATTTGAAACGATCACTAAATAGATTCAGATAATCGTGGAATAATTGGTGGGGAAGCAGACCGATGACTCCGAGAAGAGTTAAAAGGCGCAGTGTTAATTCTCGCGGTACGCTAGGTACGCTACCACCGCAATACCAACAACGACCTGAACAACAACCGCCTCCGTATATTCGTAGATCTACGTACGGAGGTACTAGATCATCAGCGCGATCGTCAGCCAGACGACATCGTTCATCCACTCACAATCCAGTGTCGAGATTCTTGGAACAGCAGCAACAACTAACCCTTCATCATCAGAGTATGTGTGTTGTGGTAATTGTAAGTTATTGTTGAAAACTACGCGAATTGAATTTTGTAAACATTGTTTCAGCGTTGAATGATTCATCGACATCAAACGACTCTTGTAGAATACCGCCATCCTCATCGTCGCAATCTCATTTGTTATCCGCCGTTGAATTGCAAAATGTAGCCGCGGAAATGGGCCACATTAATCCGAACTTTGCCAGTAACACGTCACTAGATAGGCCACCATCAGCCAGATCTAGTTATTCGAACTACCATGGTGTCAGAACTTTGGCATTTAATAAACAAGCTACGCCCCAAGTTCCTTCTGGTTCGGTTCGTCGAGGCGCCAGATCGACATATTCTACTTTTTCAATGACGGTCCGCCTGCGTATGAAATTCAGGGGTTGTGAATTCTGAAACGGTTATTTGATTTAAAGTTTGAATAATGGAATTCCTGCTACAATTTTGTTATCTTCTCTTGTTACACACGATACTTTCTTCCGATGAATTTGATAGCTCACCTTCACGTCGTGTGATTTATATTGTCGACCATTATTGCTGTACTGGCATTTTGGTTCAATGTTCTCGATAAACTTGCTCTCCAAGTTTCAATGATTGTGTCTTTCGATGTTGATTCCCTCCTTTCGTCGTTTAAGTTCTCTATTAGGGTCTTGGTGTTTATGATTTTAAGAAACCTATGTAAGAAGATACTATGATCTCATGTTATTTTTAGAATTACTTGTTCGTGTTCCACGTTATTTCTTCGTAAATTTTATCGCATTGTGTTTTCCAGCTTCTTCGTTCCTTATACATATTTTCACTCCAACTTTTCTGACCAGATGAATTAATCACGTCCGCGCGTATATGTTTTAGATGTATCCATTTGTTGGTGCTTTTGTATGTCTTTTTTATTTGTATTATTTTGTATATACATGAATTCTTTTTTATACCTTTATACTATTTACTTTTAAAAATGAAAAATAAATGAAGTTCACGTTCACGAGTGTTGTCTTGTTTTAGATAACTTTTTTTATGCAATTAGAAAAACAAAAACAACATCCAAACATGATTCGTATTCGTACAATGTGATAAATATGCGTTTACTTCAAAATACCGCGCCAAAATTCACACAACTGTCATATGAGATTATTATTTCGCTGTGAATGTAGGACAATTGACGTCGAATAATTTAATAACAAAAATAAGCCAAGTAGGTATACGAAGAAAATTCAAAAAGCAATATGGAATTACGAATTAGCGTGCAAAAATTTACAAATAAGTGAAACGAGCGAGTACTCGACATCAACAAAAGGAATCAAAATTGAAAGCGACGTGTTATAAAATCGACATAGTATGAAACACGTTTCGCAATATATCCATTGGCTGCTATGTGATATCTATATCCTTGAACATGTCGCCTTTCCAGGCAATTGTAATTGCATAATGTTGTAATAATTGAACCAGAAGTTCTTGTTCATCTAAAAACTCGATCGATTCAATACGCTGCCTTTCTGCAATAGGAATTGACATGTAAATCTGCATCATATCCCAAACACGAGCACCGACCAACCAGCATTCAAAAATCTGTCTCAAAACATTTCAAGTTATGAAATGAGCAAAATTCGTGAATCTAATGTTTTAAATGTACCTTTGTTTTTGAGTATCGAGATTTTTACATGCTTCCAGTCCTGCTAATGAACATCCTCTTTCTCGCAGATTTTTAGTCATAACTTCTCCGAAACGATCGCTCATATTGACCTTGAAACAAAATACATGATAGAAAAAGAAGATAAATCGAGCACACTGTATTTCCACATTTTCGCATTTTCTTACTTGCTCGTAGTTGACAAATAAAGCTTCGTGAAATTTGCTTGATATCCATAAAAGTAACCGTTGACTATGAACTAATTCGTTATAAACGAGAACGCATTCAGAAATGAACAACGTCGGTAAATTGTAATCAATACTAGATTGAAGTAATTTATACTCGAGGTCATTGATATTTCTCAAATCAACCCCAATTATATGGTAATTATAAGAGTGTAAATCCGTTCCACTAAAACTTATATCGCCATCTGAAAACGTTAGCGTTTAGCACGTTAAAAGTACGGTTATGAAAAAATAGTATATTTCACAATTAGGGAGTCTAGAATCAATTTTTCTCCCTAGTTGCGCACGAAATTTCTCCTAAATGCGAGAGAAAAGCGCTCGTTTGAGACCCGAGCGATTAGCGAGCGGGAGGTAAAGTAGCGCTTTCCTCCCGCAAGTATGAAAAAACATATTATGAACAAAGTAATTGAAAAACAAAAAAATCAAATGGTAAACCTTCGCTGTGTAAAGCATCTAAGAGTAAATTGTTCCGCTTTATGCTAAAACACTTTTTAGCAGTAACGGCTGGAAAGTCGACGTCAATTACATTCGATATACTAATATTATTTTCTTTAAAGCGCCAATACATTGTATCGTATCCGCAGCCTAAATTGACGATTTGGCAATTCAAACCAGCTCTCTGTAATATTAATGAAACTGTCAACGAATACCTTCAATATAAAGTGATTGTATTCACTAGAGGGACAGAACAAACCTGAAGAAATGATTTTATCACTGAATTAATTCCCGAAACACGCGCAAAATAGCCCCTATTAATTTCTGGGGCTTTTCTTTCGTAATGTCGCACGAAAAAATGTATGAATTTATCCGTCCAATAGTTCAAATCGACAGCGCATCTTTTACATTCGCTGGCATCATCGTTGGTTGCTTGAACTGCTTCCATAGAATCCATGATCAAGGAAAATACTCCACTCGATGGAATTTGTTTAAATACAAGAAGAAACTTTGACTTTAATTTCCTTCAGCGAATAATAAGAAATAACATTATTAGTGCTACCTATTACTATAGAACGATTTCAAGATTTTACAGCGATAACGAAAAAATTAAAATCAAGAGGAGAGCGATAATTTACGCACGGAAGACAAACACATCAAGATGACTATACCTTACAAGTAACAAAACCAGATAAAACCCAACAAATCTGAAATCATAGCTATACCATATGTGTTAACCATATGGAATTTTTTTAATTGAACGAATATCATAATTATCATGTTCACACAATAAAGTAAATCAAGGGAAATTGAGCACGCACAAGACAAGCAAATGAACGTAACCACCATCTTGAGTTGAGGGCGCGAAGCGGCTGCCAGGGTTTACAGCCTTACAGGTATATTGGGTCGCCATATTGTTTTTTAAAATGCCTGTTAGCCTGCCGTTGTTAACATGGGGGAATAGATCGACGATAGCATAGATATATAGTAGACCTCTCAATGTAACCAACGCGCTAGGTCGCACTCCCTCTATCTATTTTAGAAACCGCTAGAGAGCGCTGCGAAATTAACAAAATGTACACTACAATTTCCTCTCATGAATAACCATAATGTATTTTTTCCATTTACATTTTCCTAGGAGGAAAATAGGAGTGTACCAAAATTTGCTTTATGTAACGCTCTCTAGCGGTTTTTAAGATAGATAGAGGGAGTGCGACCTAGTGCGTTGGTTACGTCGAGAGGTGTACTATACATCTATGCTACCGTCGATCTATTCCCCCATGTTAACAACGGCAGGTTAGTACAGCAGTGTTGGGCAGGATTCGAATCCAAAATTTTTGATTCGCGATTTGTATTCGATTCCTTTTTTTAAAGTGGATTTGAGGATGCGAGAATTATGGAATCGAATCCATTAAAGATTCGTGAAATGATTCGATTCACTTCCGAGGATTCATGTAGCGAATCACGAATCCAAAAAAAAATAAGCGCTTGCCGGTTAACGTTGGAGGAAATGTCATCAGTTACTGGATTTTCTTCGAACGCGTATCCAATTCCTGTTCCTATTTTTTTATTTTTCAACAAATTTTCTCTAGTGAACTACTTTTTTAGTCTAAGAGTTTTTTACGTTTTTTATTCCTTCTCATTGGTGAGGCATGCTTTCTATTGTGGTGGGTAACAGATGAATAGAAGAAAAAGTTGGATGATTCGAAAATTGGATTCGAATCCACGAATCCGATGAATGGATTCGTGATTCGGACTCGATTCATTTTCTACGTCCATTTTAGCCGGGATTTGTGATTCGTAAATTGATTCGAAGATTATTGTACTGGATCCGGATTCGATTCATTTTTTTTTTTGGATTCTGCGCAACCCTGTAGTACAGCTATCTCACCGTTGAGACTTGAGACCTGAGAGTACAATTTGGCGAGTACGTTGAGGTGGCTGCGTTGACGTGCTTTTTAAGGAACATTATGCTATGATGGCCTAGCAATCCAGCATACGTGTATTTAATGTATCCTACCAGGGTCAAGGTCGTCATGAATCGAAGCCCTCTATAATCTGTACTTGAATCTTGGGACGTTGGGAATCCAATCTAGTCCTAATCTCAATTATATTATAACTATGTGTGTACTTTAATCTTAGCTTCTTGTAGGTACCTTAACAAAATCGCGATTTTGAGCCGCTGCGGTTTCTATAGGTATATCGTGCGCGCCAGTGGCGCAACCAGAACTTTTTTTGGAGTGGGCTAAAAACACTGAGGCTCGAACTCTAGTTGATACCCACCTATTTTCATGAAGTGTAAAAATTTTTTGAAAAATTTGCAAAATGAATTGTATTATAAATTAACCATACATAGATAGCCCCTCAGTATATACGAATTTATCACTCATAAATGTTGAAAAAAGAGCCACAAAGTTTTTTTTTTATTAATATCTAGGAAGCGTATACGTTTAATAATTGATTTTTGAAATCTCGAAAAAAATTTTTGGGGGCTTTAGCCCACCCCCCCCCCTCCCCTCCTTGATTGCGCCACTGGTGCGCGCAATTTATTACACACCAGCGCAAAAACGTCAAAAAACTAATTTATATAATTCCGAAATAACGTTATAACTTGAAACTGTGGGTGGATTTTATACTTCTAATCAGTTTTTAAAATAATTTATAAGAAATTGAAATAACAGGAAATTCTACGTACTTTTAATATTGATTTCAAAATTATGTATAATAAGTTTTAGCAGATTTTTGCCTTGATGTGTAAGGAATCAATTGCATAGTCGCGTTTGGTTATTGAAGGCATTCGATAATTGTGAATTTTTTAGAGAATTTAAGGGTATATTTCACATACACGGTTCTTTTTTTTTGGTATAACTAAACTTCGCAGGCACTAAAACTATATGTAATCTAAATGGGAACCAAAATTAATAACGCTAAAAAAGTGACATTTTTGAGAATAAAATTCTTTGTGAGTTTCTTTAGAAAACTTTTGAAATTTGAAAATGAAGATAAGACATTTCTCTTTAATTTGTTCAGAACGAAAAATTCAAATTCCAATTTAAGATAAAGTTATAAGCTAGGAAATATGTCCTCTTCAAAAGCCGATTTATTTTTACGTTTTAAAAACCTTCTGTGAAGTTTTTTAAATTCTTATTTTAGGTACATATTTATATTTCAAATTTCAAGTGAAACAGATAGGTAGTATTTGAGAATCAAAGATGTACGAAAATGGCCATTTGACAGGCAAACCACTAACGTGCAATCGTGTATGTAGAATCGACCCTTGAATTATGCCTACTGCCTTGTTCTATGTAGTTTGTGAGGAGTGCGAGCGAACTGATGCTCTAAATTTAGAGATTTTTGCATTATTTCATTATTAAAGATGACACTATTGGAGATTTTTCAAGCATAGGTATATTTATTTTCAAAAACAAATAATTAAAAAACTGTTTTTTACTTCCAAAGAGTACACATCCAAAAAATTAACTTAGGCAGGGCCGTATTTACATACAGGCAGTGTAGGCAGCTGCCTAGGGCGCCAGATTCAAGGGGCGGCAATTTTTGCCTTTTTTTTTTTTTTTAATAAAAATGCTTAGTGTGATGCCTGATGTAGAAAGGGCCCTTACATGTAAATTGTTCAGGAAAGCTGGAAAACAAAACTACTACGTTTTTACTTTCTTTGTTTCGCTATCAATTTTTTTCATTACAAATTATGATAAATTATGATCATTATTATTATTATCTCAACATAAAAGTGAATCTGAACGCTCGTTTTCGTGTTTAAAGCTCATAAAAGACCATTTAAGCTCAACCACAAGTCAGGACTGTTTAGTTTGTCGAATGACTTTGCCAATTGAAACAGAGTTAATGTCAAATAATTATGGAATTTGACGATATTATCAAAACTTTTGCAAAAAAAAAGCACGAAGAAAAATTGTTGATAGCATACCTAGATCCCAAGTTTACCTACCTGTAAAATTTAATCTTTTTTCTTATTGTACGATATTATAGATGCAATGAAAATAAAGTCAAATTTTTAATAGGTCGCCCTACTAACAATCACTCAATTTTCACACGAACCATAAAATTGGCGGGGGGCGGCAAATTTTATTCTGTCTAGGGGCGGCAAAAAGTTGAATCCGGCCCTGTTTCAAAAAATCTCGTGCTGCAGTTTTTTACAAACTTATCATTATTACCTAGATATGTACCTTTCGAGTGAACGTTCCGTAATTTCCTCACAAAAGAATAATATATAGGTACCTACATAATTTTATGTACATATAATGTAACAAGTATTTATTTATTTATTTATTCGTTTACAATATACGTATTTGCTCACCTCGCTGTGTCTTAAGAAAGATGAAATTTTATCATAGTTATACTCACACCTAACAATTATTCAGTGGGTATACGAACATTCGAAATAAAATATTTTACTTTTTGTTTACAACAAGCCTATGCTTAGAAATATATTCAGACATTTGCATGTTTATTATATGGTTTCGTTGCCTTCACATGTACGAGGTACGTGTAAGTATAGCTAGGTACTCGGGTACCTAGTAAATATTACGTTTAGTAGGTGCATGGTGTAGCCACTAGCCAGTCGTCACTTAGTCTTAGCCATAGGCACTTCAGCAGAAAAGTGATTTTCAAAAACGATACAAGGATTATGACGATAAAGGAAATTCCATAAAAATTAAAATTCATTACTGAAATATAAGCCGATTTGCTTTCATATCCGTCGACGGTGTTGACCCCGAGATGACGGAAACTCCTGTGGACTTCGAAATCAATAATGCGGGGCTTGAGTTGGCGCAAAACATTTTGAATTTGCCGCGGTTCTCGCTATTATTTGGGCACACGCAATCAAATTGTAAAGACTGTTGTTCGCTTAAGGTGCGGTACTTTGTATTGGTTCGCATACAAAAAATAAGTTACAAAAATTAATATCCAAGTTGATAAATATTTTAATGAAGAAATTTTGCGATTTGATGTAATAATTTTTCTCGCTTGGTAAGTTAAAAATATTAGCTTCGAAATTTTCAACCAAAATAATACCAAAGTGTGTAACGACGTAAACGACCGGTAAACGCTGAAAAAATATTTTTGCGGAAGTCAAAAAATCATAAATTCGTATTCCGTTATTAATGCCTACGCGGTTCATCGTTAGTTCGTTACATAATTAATTACAAATTCACACGAAATGCGCTTTAATGGCTGTATATGCTGTTATTTTTATTTATTTTTTAATTAACGACCTCTCAATAATTAGGTAATATTTATTCATTTTTTTCCCCTTTCTTTGTCGAATTTGCAACAACATAATTTGAAATTTTACGTACATATTTTTACAACACTGTTTCAAACTATGATTTTTCATGTTTTGAAACCCTTTAACTGGTTTTCTGGTTCCGTGTTCTGTGCTTCTGGTTCAGCTTTCAGTTTACTCTCGGTTTGTACTCGGCGATGATGTTCGTAAACGAGAACTAATGTCCTAAGACTTGCGATAAACGTCGTTTCGTATAATGTAATATTAGTACGTATTTCAAGTGCTGCAAGTTTATACCGTTACTCCGTTCGCTTAAGTATTATCAAATTTATATAAATGATTATTCAGTATGAAATCTGGGTGAGCTTATAATTTTATATCAATTATTTAGGTATTAGATGCGATTCGACTGTATGGTATATCCACATTCGCGCATGTATTGGAGGTATACTTCTAGCGCAGTAGCGATTACCTCTACCTACATTGAATTGTCCAATTATTGCCCATTGATGCCATTATTGAAAGATGTAAGCGTATGCACCACCATGCCCGGCCGTATCTAGTATACCTATACTTACCTACCAACTAAATTTCAGCGTAATAGTGATTGTTTATGAATTTTTAAGCTACCACTCATCAGGTGTTCGGTGCTTATTTGTAAATAAATTACGATGAAAATAGATACGGTGCATAATTACGTGTGTTGTAGAGTTAATTACTATAGGTACTCGTGTTATAAGGTATAGAATCGGACGTTTATCAGTGATCATATTATACTATACGTACGTTCGTGGGCACTGTGTGGTCGAGTTGAAAAAATTAAACAAAATCATAAACGTTTAAGCATGTTATCGTGTGTGCTAATGAAGAAGTGGAGTGGACGCATAACAGCATAGGTGAAAATTCAAAAATCTCGATGGTAACTACACCAACTACATACTTAGTACTTGCCTATGGATAATAATTTGTGCTGTTCAAAATATTCGAATCGGTGCGGTAGGTGAGATGATGAGACCCTTGTTGACATAATATTCGTGTTAACTATCATATAACTATTTAGCAATATACTATTATTATAGATGAAGTTAAGTACCTATCTAGAATTGATTTTATGCGTAATGCGAGCTAGGTATATTATACGACCATCATATGTTTCTTAGTATAGTATATGGCGGGTATGTCTTGATATATACGCGTACATAATATCATCTTCGTAGTATACAAATCAATTGGTAATATAGATGATGAAGATGAGGTCTTTGTGTGAAAAATGCTTGACCATTTAAGGAAGCACTAGCGCATTACATCGCGTAATATTGTAGGTACGCATTTATACCAATTATTACTCTTAAACGATATACAGACACAATCCAATGCTAACCGCATCCACAGATTACAAGCAAGTATAGGTAGCTAGGTACCTACGTTTCATATTCAAACACGGTGCCATTCTACTCTTCCCAATACGTTCGTTGTACGCTCTAATACAATTACGAATACATACGAGTACTTTTAGGTAATAATAAGTACCTAGCTACCTAATACCTACGTACCTACTCGTAATTTATGAACAAAGTACTGTTCACTGCTCATCATATAATATATGTGTAACTCATACCCGAGCACCGCGTAGACTTAATACAGTAGTTGAACTTTTTTATGATAGATCAAATAAATATACATACCTACTTGTACATGCATAATATATTTTTATTAGGTACCTGCATAGGTACCTATAGCTTGCTCGTATATGTTGCATAGAACTTGGTGGGCGAGGTCAAAGGGCATAGTCCCCAAATGTTCCTCTACTCCGCTCATTTCCATGCTTGTCTCTCCGGTTACGTTGATGTAGTTTGCCTACGCGAAATACGTATGATTGTTGTTTCGAGCCTTTTATGGATTAAAACGCTTACGTTAGTCGAGTTTATACTTATTACTCTCAATTCATGATCTGACTTGGGTAGTTATAGTTATTACACATTTACGTATGTGTATAATCAAAGTGCTGATTATCAATCAGTTTTTCAACTTCAGCTCCACATTCACTCTCTCTTCCTCTGCTTCATGTATGTAATGAAAATTTTGGATTCAAAATCGATTACGCGACTTCGCAACCAATCCTTAATCAAAAGTTTAGCTATTTTAATTCCTTCTTTTTCTTATTTTCATCGATGGGATTGAAATTCGATGGAAAAAGTCGAGTAGATATCCAGATATAATGATTAATGATAGTCATAAAGAATAATATTGTTTTGTAATTTTCATCGAAAGTGTAGCGAATACGGAATAATTACGTATTATCGCGATTCGCATCTCAAGCGTACGCTTATGCTATCGCGGTAGAGGGTTGGAATTATGCATTTCCACTTGATTTATTCAATACAAGATGTACTCAAATAACTTACAAGGAATAGCTATAACTGCGGTTTCAATCTCAGATTTTGATGTGACTGTAGCAGAAGTGGTCGCAAAGAGCATATTTAATTATAGTTCCAGCTGCGACCTTCAATTCCCGACCGAGTAATGAATTTTTGCCATTATCGCGTATATCATGATACATGGGAATTTATACTCAGGCGTAACTTCAAAACTTCATTACTCGGCCGGTAAGTCCGCAAGTATGAATATATGCACCATAGTAAAAGCTGCTTTACAAACGCGTATAGCGATGCTTAAGCAACCTCAAAAAAAAAAAAGAAAAAAATCATATTATACACTCACTTACGTTCATCTAATTTACAAAAAATGTATTTTTCCCTGGCTAGCGTAGCGTCTTTTCAGCGTGAGGTTCAGGGACGTACCGAAAGGGGGGAGGGGGGAGCTTCCCCGCTTGGCTTTTGGAAAGTTGGTAAATTTGGAGTTTTAGCGTAAAGTTGGTAAACTTGACCAATTGCGCAGTATTATTACAGCTATCTTTAAATTTTTTGAAGACTAACAAGACTGTGACATCGTATTTATTTAACATCTTATTTTCGTGGAGCAAAAGAAAAAAAAAAGGTCAACAGTTGGTAAAATTTCATGGTATTAGTTGGCAATTTTTAGTTTTCTCCCCCCCCCTCCCTGAAGAAGATCCTCGGTACGCCTCTGGTTTCCTTACCGGAGTAAGCTATTAGAATGGTTGATTGCAGTATCTAGAGTACGTATTACTTATGGGCGAATTTTACGTTTGGTGCTGTAATGTAAGTGCTTACACCTAGGTATTTTGCTACCGACTTGAATATAGCAAAAATGATTTTTTTCTTCCTTGAAAGCATTGGTGGTGATCAGAAAAATGTTGCCCATTTTTATTTGATACTTCATATGCGTGCTTCGATGAAATTGTTATTTATTTTGAGCCTTCAAACAACTTTTACGGCAAATACGAGTACATAATGTACCTGTACAAATTTGTACATTGTTGCACCCAAACTGGTCTTTAATAATTATGTACATTGCTGCAACCTTTTTCGGGACTCGGGGTGCAATCATGTATAGGTACACTTGAATACCAGGGTGCATCAAAGTATTGTAATGACAGAATTTGAATTTAGGCATACCTTAATACGCTAACCTAAGTGTACTAATAGTCTAATAATGACTCAAGTATAAGCATTGTGTTGCGTTGCGTTTTAATTTAGGACAGTGACACCTATAATAAGTAATATTGTATACTTTTACATTAATAATTTAGAATTTATTAGTCCATTGAATTGTGAAAAATTTTATAAAATAAACTCTCCACGTATGACTGAACTTAGTTTTCAACAACAACATAAAAAGCGCGATTTCGAGAGCTTGCATAATGTAGAACATTGCTGTGTACCATCTACCATGTTATTGTGTGTATTGTGTTGTAATACGCAAGTGCGTAAATGCGCGTGCCAATCGTAAGTAAGCTTACCAACTCACTTCTTATGTGTACCTATTAGCTAGCTACATAATACGAGTATTTTGGATAATTATGTACGTACAATGTTCATGCAATTTATTCTACTACACTGCCTTATGGTCTATGCGCCTATATACTTACCTATATACATACACATACATACACGTTTATGAAATATTAATTTTAACCGATTTTAAGAATGCACTAAATTTTTGATGATACTCGTACACGTAAGAGCCATCGAAATATCTTCGAAATGCGAACAGAACATTGTAGGTGTAGAAGTACGAGTAAAACGCGCGTCGAGGTAAACGTACGCAAAAACCTTATTACTGCTATAACTTTTTTATAGAATGGCGACTTGAGGTTCACATTATTTCAAGTAGGTATGCAGTATAATTTATATAATGCATGCACAGTTAAGGCTGAATAATATGATTTTTTTTTCGGTGTGCGCCGAGCTTTGGTTACTTCTTTATAAAGCAGCTTTTATTATTCGAACTTGGACTTATCTAATAGGTATTCGTACCATCATACAATATCTATATTGCCAAGTACGAGTAAATACCTTCCCTCGCAGAAAAACACTATTGGTTTTTGGAAAAACTAATAGTTTTACTATTCGTATTACTATTGAACTAATAGTACAATTCATGAATGAATAGTGTGACTAGAAGTGAAGATGAAACTTTATAAATAGCGCTGTAGTAGTAACAACGAAACACTACCAGTATCACTAATAGTAGTACTAAAAGTATTGAAAGTAGTAGTAGTTATCATAAAACACCACTAATATCCCTAATAGTATCACTAAAAGCGTTGATAGTAGTAGTGGCACTATTAGTAGTGGTCATAAAACACTACTAATATCCCTATCTAGTCGATTTTCAAACTATGTCGAATAGTTTCGGCATTTTAAAAGAAATTAATGTAATATAGTTTTATTTTTGGGGCACGAATTATACAAAATTTGTAGCTGAAGTTTCCATGCACATTTTAAGCCCTTTTCTACTTTGTTTAACCCTATTTTTAATTAATTTTTACTTGGATTAAGTTTTCCAACGCTTCTCGCTGATAAAGTGACGCGCTAGATAATATATAAGGAAGTCCATAACAACTCTATGATATATGAAAATAACACTCTCGTAGAAGAGTACTACTGTTAGTATTAGTGAAACTTCACTAACAGTTTTTTGGTCCAATAGTTTACTTTTAGTTTTGTGGTTGTTCACTATTAGAGTACTTTCACTAATAGTTACCTATAGTGTACTATTTGTAATACTATTAATACATTTGTAGTATTATTTGTTGTGCACTAGTAGTGAACAAACTAAAAGTAAACTATTGGACGAAAAAACTATTAGTGAACTTTCAGTAACAGTTACCAATAGTGTACTATTTGTAATACTATTAATACACTTCTAGTATTACTTTTAGTGCACTAGTAATGAACAAACTAAAAGTAAACTATTGGACGAAAAAACTATTAGTGAAGTTTTACTAATAGTTGCCTAGTAGTGTTTTTCTGCGAGGGATTGGGCGGGTAGTGTCCGAGTTCTCTGCCTAATTACGAGTACATACGCGTACATACTTCTTTGCGGGGGACTTGCATCATTCTACGGGCGAACTGGGGACTCTTCTCAAAAACAACTTCGAAATCGCTTATACCAAGAGATCGTCGTGTGGTGAGTATTTTAGTACCATCGCAATTTCAATAAACCAAAGTCTTCGCAAAGTAGAAGATATGATTAATACAAAAATATAAGTTCCCACCACGAATGTTAGAACACTAGTTTCTATATAATTATGGTAAGTATCGCTTCGAGGGATGAAACGATCAGGGGACTCACTTCAACTTCAAATTTTTCAGCTTTACATTTTAGGTTTTCACGCTTCTTCCAACGGGAAATCATTTATTGTCTCGCAGACTCCAGGAATTGAATAAAAACGTTCTGAGGACTCACTAACTGTTTCCACGAGAAGTTGGCATGGAGTCCTCAGAATGTGTCAATATTGCAAACACACCTCCGTATAGAATTAATGATGGATGATAGGTACAATATAGGCGATTTTAAACGAATTATATCACCTACATAATTACGATTTGAGCCTTCCTCCTCACGGCGATAAATTAACAGGAACCGTAGCCGGTAACTTCACACATTTCATGCCTCGTCCTTTTATAAATTATAATTGCTCGCACGAGCATACCTATTCCAACAAACTCCACCGTGCAAGCGTACCGTCTGCTACGGCTACATATGTACCAAGTACCTATGTACATCTACGTATACTGATGCCATTAATATGAATACAGAGTGCCTACCGATCATGAGTCATAAGTACAGACCTATAGACGGTACATATTTGTATAGGCAGGGCACGAGATAGATGGAAAAAAATTAATTGGGCGTTTACGTCGCGCCGAGGTTTTAATTATTGAAGATTTTTTTTTTTTTTTTTAATGAAAATATCGTCAAAAATATTGAAATACCTAATAAAATGAACTTAACTTCTTTCAGGGGACCAAACGTATCCATTTTACATTTACGAAGCACTTCAGAACCATGGACAATCGCGAATGGAGAAGATAATCTCGCGCGTAACTTCAAGCTGATTTTCAACATGGATCCTTGCGAATTTTATCGAAACAACGATCCCCATCAGCAGCAGCTGATTGGCGAAAACGAATACCAGCCGGTTCTAAAAAAGCAACCTTTACCTCTACCTCGACGTTACATAAATATTCGTAGCAAATCGAACACCGATTCAAATCTACCTGATAAACAGCCGAGTTACGAGTATGTGAAAAATAGTAGTAGTAGTAATAGTAGTACCGTAGAGGGCGGTAGAAATGACGCGCAATTAATTATCGAACCGCCTCGAAGATTTTCTAATGAGTACGAAAAAAAAGGGGAAAAGCCTAAATTTCAGGCGACAAAAAAAACGCTAAAATCAGTTTCATACTATCCGATTCTTTCGCCGCCGCCTGGTTTCCAGGATAAGGAGATAAAATTAGTAGAAGTCTGTGAACGTATTAATCCTGCCAAAGTGAATTGTGATTGTTTACCTCGTTCGTATACGGACTCGCTGGCGGCACGAAACGCCGCCAATTACCACAACAAAACGTACACGTCCGCGTATAGACCTGTCACGTCTTGCGACTACGATAGTAATAAGATGGCGATGGCATTTAATAAATCGCTTTATCGGAGAAGAATGATGTCGGATTATCCGCAATGCGAATTTGATAATCGTTATAAACCGACGTCGACGTACAGCAGCGATAAAAGTGAATTCTCGAGTCGCCGTTCCGAATCTGATGCTTATTCTGAATATTCTCAGTACTCTTACAAATGCTATTGTAACCATTGCCGCGTTGGTTCGATACCTTCGACCCTAAGTCATAATGCAGTGTGCGACGCGGCCCTTCATTACCCGGATGTTTTCAGTAATCAAGAATATTTCGTCGACAACGATACTCCTACGACAATCCAGTACGAACCAGAGACGCCACCGCCGCCGCGTCGGCAGCGAATTCGACGAGCTGCCAGCTTTCAAACCAGATGTGCTAGTGTCAGCTATCGACCAGATGACGACGGTGCCGAATATCGCCATAATACGCATCTTCCCGCTGCGTCCAGGAGTCTTAGTCGAAATCGATACGCTTCCTTCGATGGTTTGTGGAAATTCTTCACAGTTTTTCTTTTTCTTTTCTTTTCCATGATTAAGCATTTTTTATTTGTTGGTCTGTTTTGTTTATTTTGTTTTGTTTTGTTTTGTTTCATTCTGTTTTGTTTTTAATGTAACATTAGGTTATCTAAATTATACAATCTTTTCTTCAACCTGATCTACATACTGTGCGACCCATGCATTGAAATCCCAACAGTCAAAACATCAAATTCTCTTTTGCAATATGAAATGTGTCATGAACTGTAGCAGTTAGTTCAAGATTTTCATTTCTTTGATATGATTATTCATTTTTTTTTTTTTTTTTTTAATGTAGAAAAAAAATTCAACAATAATTAGATCATAATGGATAGGGCAAGGATTTCTACCTATGCAAAAAAATCAAAGTTATATAACTTTGAAAAAAATGCTTAAGTATTTGATTATTGGGCTGCAACAGATAACCGCATATAATATCATCGTTGTTTCTTGTGCAATTCAAGTAATTCTAAGTCGAATGACGAAATTTTTTCTCGCATGATTTTACTTTTTCTAATTATAAATACGTAAAATTGCTTATTTTTATCAAAAAACGCCCGATAGTTCCTTACCTAGTGCTCGCGTATATTTCAAGATAAAATTACAAAAATTGTCTTGAAAATTTAAGATTTTCATTATTCGGTCTTTTGCACACACGCAAAAAAATGACTTGAGTACAAAATTAATGTTTACAAGGAAAAATTTCCGAACATTTTAGTCTATGACTTGGCGAACGAGTAATAAAATAATTGATGTTCGATATTTTTCTCATTTAAGTAATTAATTCAGTTTCAACTTCACTGTTAATTTGATAGGGTTTTCTCAACCAGGCGCAAAATGCCCGTATTTTGATATGCTACATGGTATAGGTACTTTTACAGCGTTTAGTTTTGTTGTTTTTTTCAGCCATTTTAACTACTGCTCCGCTAACCCTGATAGTGGAGGAGTTGATGAAAACTTAATTTCTTTTCAAGTTCATTGATTTTGTATCGCTGCTTAGTTTTTGTATTTTTTTTTTTTTTTTTTTTGTTTTTTAAATTTTTGACGTTTATATTCGATGAAAGTCGGTGTTGGTACCTAATTATTTTATTCACTCCATTTTGCACTGTACGGAATTGAGAGCTTTGTCTGTCGGGATTTCAGTCGATCACACAGTATACCATACCGATCAATACCTAACATATATGATTGTATTTATTGTTCCAGATGCATTTCACCAAAACAGATCGTACAATAATTGCAACAGATCTACTAACACGTGCGATTTTCCACTTCAATACCACACTGCTGCAGCGAATAACAAAATGAGGTATGCTAATCGTCCCCAGCAAGATTGCTCGTGTGGTTATTCCAATTATACGTACAGTGACCCGACAGATGAATCTTACGACCGTACAATAAACGTGAACACGATAAGTATACCGACTCGTTATAAAAATCACAGATACGAGGATATTTACCCAATCAAAGCTCATCAAGTATACGAAGAAATTTATCCTTCGAGTGCTAAACAAAAAGAAGGCGACGAAATCATCAATCCGCCGGATATCGCTAATATTTCCGCATCGTATTCAAAATTAGAAAATCGTGATATTTATGATCCAGAATTCATTCGAAAACAACCTGATATTTTGCAAAGCTCCTATTATGGTAATAGAAACGCCTCATCTTTATCGACCGATTCGACTGCTATCAACTATCGGAGTACGCATAACTCATCTTCTCAAACACAAAATAGTGCCTATGCCGATGAGTTGAAAAGAAAATCCTATTCTTTACCGAAATCCTTTCAACGAAATGACAAGATGAGGAGCGAATTCAAATCACCCGATAAGTAAGTTTTCAATTTTCTGAACACTGCTCGTTTTCAGCCTTAATATAGCTGATATTGTTTTCCTCGTGGGGAGGGGTAGTACGGGGAGCATATAGCCATAAGGTATAAGGAGCAACTTTTAAAATATTCAGAAAAATATTTATTTTTATATAATTATTATGCTTTTTTGATATTTTATAATATAGGTATTATAATTTCATTGATTAGAGCCTAAAAAATTATGTCCNTAAGATAAATTTCACATCAACAAAGAGATTTTCGCTTGTAAGTCAACTTTCATTCTATAATACGAAGTTCCATCACCGGCATATAATTTTCGAATTTATTTATCTACTCGCAATATAATGATCTACTCACTTCTGCAAACTTTCCTCGCTTATTCAGGATCCGAGCTAATTTACATGCTAAAATGGTTTCGCGACGAAGTGAAAAGTACTTTCTAAATATATTATATATGAAACATGTTAGCGCAGGTACCTTTACGAGGAGCTGTATACGGTATAGCTAATAAGGTAATTTCGTGTTCACCTCGAAATATTAATAAATCATCTCTCGAAAAGCCGACCATATCAATTGGAAAGTTGAAACATTGTTAGGAAATCCGGGTATAATTTTGGCCTTTCTTATCAAGATCCCTTCATTAAGGATAATTCACGTAGTTTCATTTGAAGAAGCGACGGGAGTGGTTTGAAATTATCATAGGGCCGAGTTGGACGTACAAAAAGAAACAAAAAACACTGATTATGTTCCACGTGAACGTTTCTACTTGACAAGACGAATAAGGTCAGCGCACAGTCTCTGGGGTCCGAGTGAAAAAAAGCTACGGAAGTGATTTCCTGTATCGAAGGATTGAGATGGTTTTTTTTTGTTCGCCGCTAAAAATTAATTTGTTTTCGTATCGACCACCGAGGTTGGAAAATAATTGCGACGAAATAACATGGCTCGAATCAAATGGCTTTTCAGCCTTATCGAAACCGTAATACTGTGCTGGAATCATCGAAATTAGATGGCGCCGTTATTTCGTACTCGTCGGGAAAAATACTTATCCGTGGTGAGAAGAATTCCAGAATTTAAACTCGCTCACGATTTTACTCTAGAGAACTCGCGAGCAGCCGTAAAGGAGTACGCGAGAATTTATATCGTCTTGAATTCATTATTGCGGTACCCTGTTCGCGTTCCTCTTGGGCTATATTTTAGAGGCGTTCCATCCGCGTAAAGATACCGTCGATTGTAGCAGAGAACTCGCGAATCGTTGCCCAACTTTTATGACAGATCATTACGATTACGGTTATGGATGCCCTCTCCTCTCGCCAGCATAGTTTCCCATTTACGTTTATCTTTCGCGATGATTTTTCTTTCAAATTGCGCTCTCTTCGGTCGTATTTTTTATCGTTTGCGCGGTAATGGAATCGACGATATGTCCGTTTTTAAAATTGAAATTAATTCGCGCAGGCACCGAGACGAGTGTACTCAATCTGCGTCCGGAAACGTGTCGACGTTAATGTTTTCGCGTGTCATCGTTCAAATACCATGACATTGCTAAATAATACTCAGCTTCGTCCAAATGATTAAATAACAACGCCGAATTTAAAATTCCAAACATGCCGAATTACCATGTAAATTTCGTTTTTCACCCATTCAACGTCATTAGCGTACCAGCGATAATCCCCCTAAAAAGTCGCCTATCCCTGTACATTATGTTTGAATTAATCGATGAAAATAGAATTTTTCTTCGCCAAAATATTATCGTTGGCACTATGCACGCACCGGGATAGTCAATAAACCGTTTTACACTTCACTTAGCCAGGAGATTTTGATAAAAGACGAACTTGACGAACATAAACAATGTATATGGTACACATGGCAATGGTGTAATGGGGTGATCGTTGAAGCGTACTTTAAACGCGAGTCAGCGATTTCAGTTTTCGTTACATTTCGGAGCAGATTTATTTACGAGAATATGCGTGCCACGTATATAGGTACGAGGTAAATTGCTTCTTCTATACTTTATCCTCGGTGCTATAATTCAGTTCTAGTGAAATGCCCAGCTATAGGTTGGACTGGATTTTGGTTTTTCTCAAAATGTGTAGGAGACGGGGTCACCTTAGTTGATATATGACCTTAAAAAACACGATGAAAATTTCAGCCCCCAATTCAATTTTTTAAACCAATCGAAATGAAGTCAAAATTTTTGAAATTTATAAATTTTCAAAAAAAAAACGAATTTTTTTTCGAATTCATATTTTGCCATCTAAAGATTAAAAACACCTATATCACCTGTTTTTTTTTTAATTTAGTAATTTTTTTAGGCATTTTTCTTGTTATTACTTTGATAATGGAAAAAAAAATCAAAAAATTGGATAGATTTTGTGTGTGTGTTTTTTTTTGGACTACGAAATTTTATTCACCTTGTAGAAAGTTTGAGCTCTCTAGGTCGATTTGGCAAGGGATATAAAAAATTCAATGCATTTCATGGTTTAAAATTTCAAGAAGTTGTTTTTCGCTCCAACCTTCTTCCAAACTTACTACACAAAGTTGAAATTTAAATATTTTACTGAATCATATGATAACATAGTAAATGTTTAGTTTATGACAGCTCTCTTTAAAATTTGTGTCTGACTACTAATTTGCATTATGAAAGATGGGAAAATACATAATAACAATACAAAAGAACTAGTTAAACTTTTGATGGCAAGAGGAAACGAAGAGGGAGAGAGGAAGAAAAAAGAGAAAGAAAGAAAGAAGAAAGAAAAAAGAGAGTGAGAAAGTATGTGTGAGAGAGAGACTGGGGCAAAAGAAACTATTAATAAACATAGTTTCAAAAACTGTTAATTTTTATCATAATTTTTCTTACATTTTTTAGACAATTTCCAATTTTTGAAATTTTAATTTCGTTTCCGTATTTTGGTTTTTTTTTCTTTTTTGAGAATTTTTGTACTTATGATTATGATGAAGAATTAATTTTAGATTTCACAACTTGTATTTTTTTTTATTGTTGGACTTTTTTCAATTTTCCAAAATTTTTCCATTAATTAAAAAAAAAAAAAATTGAAGAAAAATTTCAATAATTTTATGCCTAGCAAATTATTCTAAATTGTATCCACGAACAAACTTGTTTTTTTTTTTTTTGAAATTATTCCTATCCAATTTTTCACAAATTTTTTCAATAAAAAGAAATGCCAAATTTCCATTTAGCAAATAAAATTATGAAATAAATCATGAAATGATTTTTGATATGAAAATAAATTAAATCTACCAAATTATATTGAAATGACTTCAAGGAAAACTTCAAATTTTCTCACAGTCTCCATTACGGTGTCATATACCGCAACAAAGGCTGAAGTTCTGGGATGATTAAATTCAGTGCAATGAGTCAAAAATATGCTGTACGAACATGGAATGAACAATTGAACAAATTTCTTATACTTTGGAGTTGTTCATTCATTAGAGCTGTGGAAATGCGAAAACTATGCATGACCAATTCCACCAACATCTCACCAAGCAACCACCTCCCATATGTACCCTTTGTAATGTCCCCATAACTGTTTCACACATCCTCACTGATTGCCTCCTCTATGAACTCCCTCGATCCAAATATCTTGACTGTAATACTTTAAAGGACATATTATCAGATGACCAGACACAGGTTGATGAATTATTCATTTTTCTAAAATCCACAGGATTAATAAGTAAAATATAATTTGCTCTCGTGCCTGTAGCCATTGTTGCTGTACATGACACGTAAAAAAAATTGCAAATAGCGGAATGACGCTTGTTTGTTCATATTTGCGCGAAATAGGGTTTAGAAAACTTTTTTAAACATTTTTCCAGTAAAACAAAAACAATAAAATTTTTATTTTACTCATAATTGGTAAAAAATATTTAAAATAATTTTTGATGATATGTAAAAATGATGTTTTGCTTTGGGCAAATTATTTTATTACCAATTCAAAACCTACGGGTGATAACATCTGAAATGTTGACCAATTTATCGATAAATATTTAAGGAATACTTCTCATTATCATTTTTGATTTTTCGGATCTTTTTTCACGAACATGGCTGCTTGAAATAATATGAAGAATGGCTACCGTGGCGAAAATTCAACGTATTTCCCCCTGAATTAATTTCAACTTTCAGCCTTCGACAAAGTCCATTTCGCTCAATAAAAATACATGGCTCGAAACACACCATCGCCTCTTAAAAAACACCACCATTTCCATTACTCTTTACAAATTATTGTCTCGTCATTTAATAACCACCTAATGACGGTAATGACTCAAAATTACCAAAGGCGTGGTCGCTTTTTCAAATTAAATTCGCCAAACGTGACAAAAGCAATTCGTTAAAAAAATTACGCCGCCTCTCACCCACTATATTCCAAATTACGATATAGCGATCATTAAAAAAACTCTGCACTCATTAAATTCGTCGATATAAAGTATATCTCACCTCGCTATGCCTCTTGCTGACGAAATTCTATACACAATACGCGACATTTTTGCGTTCTCAGAAGCTCACAAAAAGGGGAAAAATTTATAACATAGAGATAGACATATACGCAACTTAATTACCATAATACTAGATTTACAGGCTCGAACATGAGGAGGGAAAAAATTCCAAACTAAATCTCTATTTTTTTACGTTCTCATTTTATCAGACACGCATCTACGTCTTGGTACGCGGCGTTGCAAATAATTTATAGCTTTACAGTTCGCTCTTCGAACGACAAAACTTATCGCCAGTCTTCATCCGGACTTGCCGCGTTTACTTTTCTCAACAGAGTCTTCGTACAAATGAGAATTCGCGCTCGCGAGTATTCGAGCCTCCGCTCGTTCGCGTACAAACCGAAGCCAAACGATTTTCCTTATTTACATTATTATTGTTATTACATTAAAAGAACGATGTAGTTTCTTCGGAAACTCGCCTCGAATGGCTTCGTCTTTGCTGAGCTTTTGCTTTTCTTTAATTTAGTCTCTCAGTCGGAATGAAATTCTATTTGATATAAAATTTTATTCGCTTTAATTAAGTAATATTTTACTGCGATGATTTTTTTCCTTTTTTATGGTTTCCAGCAGCTATTCTCCGCCACCAACTTTCGTTTTTTTATGCGTCGTCGCCTTTCATAAGACGTTTGTCTAGGAAAAAGAAAATTATAATTTATTTATGTTGTTATGCTATTTACTTTCGCTTGTATTTCTAAACGTTGCCGCGACGATCGCCTTGAACTCTCCGGAATTTATGTGTTTTGAGATTTTTCAAAGTTAACGAAATGAAAATACGAATTAAGAGAAGAGGAAACTTTTCCACTTCATTGTTGGTGCTCTCTACGTACAAGTATATACTAATTGCTAATTTCAAAGGTCAACTTACTCGTCACCTTCATATTTACTCACCTGAAACATACGAGAAAACATGGAAATTAATTTTACGATTATGGTGTATTCTATCCTAAATTATCATCTCACAAGAGTAGGAGGGTATATATATACCAGATGTGAATTTACTTTTATGTTCTCTTTTTTTAAAAGCTACGATACATTGGAAATAAAAGCTGTAAAATCATTGAAATAGTACGCTCAAAATATTTCAATCATTCAGTTCAATATTTATTTTTCTAACACAGGAGAACCAAGTTTAAATGCCTATAATTTGCACAGGAGAGGAGTCATGAAGTGTGGGTCACTCAAATACTAACCTACAGAACAGCAGCATCAATGTTAACATGGCCATGCATTAGGACGTAGATTCATAGTAATTTTTAAATGTTTCCTTCAAAAGTAAAAACGTAAGCAGCCACGCCGCATTACTCCTAGTAATCGTATGAGTTCATATTAATTACATTTTCACCAATTTGAGGCTCCTCAAGCTTTACTCAAATTTTTACGATCCGTCATATTGCATCAATTTTGACCTACGTTTAAGAGATCATATTCTGGTCATGAACTGACCCTACATACGAAGTTTGATCTTTGTAGGTCGATTTGTTGAGGAGATATAGGAGATTCATGAAATTTCCTGCAGCAATTTCCTCTCTAAAAGTCGTTTTTTGCCCCAACTCCCTTCCAAATTTATTTGGGAAGTTAAAATTAGAATAGGTTAGTTCACTTGGGCTTATTTCATCATATGACACCTCAATAAAAAATTTTCCACAACTCGTCTACCCCCACCACATTTTGAGGTCGGTAACTCCTCCTTCTCCCCTGAAACACCATCTGTGAAAATGAATTTGGAATATAGTATACTTCTTATCCCCAACAATCATATGAGTTCATATTAATTACCTTTTTATTAATTTGAGGCTCCTCAAGCTCAACTCAAATTTTGATAATCCGCCATTTTGAATCCATTTTGATCCAAATTCAAGAGGTTATATTTCGATCACTATCTAATCCTACACACAAAGTTTGACTTTCCTAGATTGATTTAGTTAGAATATATGGAAAATTTAAGAAATTTCATGACTCAAAACTTCCTCAAAAAACCGTTTCTTACTTTAACTCCCCTCAAAATAAACTTAAGAAGCTGAATTTTGGATATATTTGTGCCCGTAATTCATTTTATCATATGAAATCAAAAACGAAAAATTTAAGCAATTTGCCTCTTCTCCAGCCCCCCTCAAAATTTGAGTGATCCGCCAGTTTGAGGTGTACCGAAAAAAAGTACTTTTGTTGCATTTCTAAGACGAGACTCTCACTAACCTTTGAGCGAATTTCATAATATAATACCAAAATTTGAACATTTGACAGATGATTACAAATGTTCTGAAACGCAAAAATTTGAAGAACTCACCCTCCACTGACCCCCTCTTACCAAATCAGCTAGGATGTAATAGCTCTCGTTTTTAAGTTAAAAACTCAGATAAAAAAATGAAATTTTAAACTTTTGACAGCAGACAACAATCACCATCTTCTCATCAAATGCGGTTCAATAGGATTAGCAGTTACAAAATAATTTATTTCATTAAAATTATCATAATTATTTAAAAAAATAATAAATAATAAAGTTAAATTTAAAAAAAAAATTACAAATAAAATAAAAAAATTAAATCTTTAATTAAAGAATAAGGATTAAGATTAATTATATCAATATTATTATTAATAATGGGCATAATAAACTAGGTATGCAGTTACAAACGTCCCATTAAGAAAAAGTAAATATCAAATTTTTCAAAACTGAAATTCTTGTAATTAAAAAAGAAATTGAAAAATTTCGTAATTATCAAACTTGAAAAAATTAGAATTTTTTTGAATTCAGGTTATTATACGCTTTATACTTTACTTTTAAAATTTACGTTTCACATTTAATGGTTTAGACACAAAATGAGAAAAAAAACAATTAGTTTCACACTTGCATATAGGTACTGTAAGGTTAACGAGTTTTTTTTTGGAACTCGCGAGAAATAATTATAATTCTTCTGCTTGAGACAGGGGTGTTAGAAAAATGGAGATTCTCGATATAAAAGTTCAATACAATTCAGTATAAACTGGTACTTGAATCAATTACTGTCAAGTTATTAAAGTATGAATTTCTCTCACCTCCTCTTCTCTTCATTTATCAAATCGTTAAATTTATTGATGGTCAATATAAATACTCGAAATAGGCAACACTGCTTTCGAAATTAAATTGAAAAAAAAAATGTCTTAATATACGAAAATAAATTGTTTTCATTTGCATTTCCATCACTCTTTATTTAAGCGCCAAAGAGCTATAAGAATTTGTCAATAACGAAAATCGCCAACTTCCGCATCCTCTAATCCTCGATAAGAGTATAGCACGGCGGATAATTACACATTTGCATACCGCGACTAATCTAAGGGTAAAAATGCAAATAAGCTATTAACTCGGCGCGCCACCGTCACTATCATATTGTGTAATTTCTAAAAAAGCCATTTTGGCGGATTAATTTAGATTTTTGCTTCACCCGCTTATAATTGGCAAAGTTTATTAGTTTTAGAGAAAATGAACTTTATAAGCGTCGCAGTTCGAGTAAACATGGCGTTGCGCTAACAACTTTTAATACCGCCAAACAAAAACTATCGAACGTAAGCGCGCCAACCATGTACGACGTGAAATTTTAATCGTTAAAGCTCGCTAATTTCGATAATTTTCTCAAATGAAACCTGCTTGTAAGCGAGATAATCTTCGGGTAAAAATGCTCGCGAAAAAGAAGCTGAGTACCTCAATTTAACACCGTGGCACCGACAAATGGCGCCGTGAGGATGGCAACGTGTGCTATAATAACGCTCGGGTAATCCGATTATTTGTAACATTAGCCAAAAAAACACTGGCAACGTTTATTAAAATTATATCGTAGGGTGAAATTTAATATGGTCGACAACGGAAGGGTTTAAATATGCGTTGGTATTTGAGATAATTACCCTATAATCGTTGTACCGTCGAGGATGCTGGTTTTTTCGTACGAATACTGTATACCAAGTTCGGGAAAACATTATCATGTAGCCGCTTGTCAGACGATGGAGATTTCGTGAGTAAGATTCGGATGAAGGAATTTTTTTTTTTTTTTTTCAACTTATTCGACGGTATTTTAATGGGAACTTTGGTTGAACGAAAAATCCGACGTCCTTTTATACCGTTTTATTTAATAAGTTGGATATTTATTCAGCCAAGATGAACCCTCGAATAGAAAATATAAAGCGAGGATATAGCGCGAAGATAACACAAATTTTCGATTACTGAGCGCGAAATCGTTGCGGTACAAAAAAAAACCCAGAATCGTTCGCTTGATCGCCTCTCAATGGAATGAATGCTTCGCCAACTTACGCGATATCCATGACCGTGTAAATTTTTAAATAATTTTTTGTATGTTTTCGCTCGCCATTATTTTTTCACTCACTTCTGGGTTCTGGGTATTGTTTTTATTCGCCGTTGTTCGTATTGTTTTTCAAAAGAAATTAGAAAGCATCGACCCATAAACGTATAAAGCTACGACAAAAGGTTTCTTTTGCTCTTGTTTTTAAATCGAGTCACACGATAGTTGGACTCTTTGTAAAAAATAAGAGGCTTTTTACGCTTATACGAGTCGAAAGATGAAATAAGTGTAGTGGGTATTACATGATGCGAATTAAGATTCGTGTCGTTGACTCTAGAGTAATATGGTTCTTATGCTATAGTAGTTTTACGTTTTGAAAGGCGTTGAAATTGCCACAAAGAAATGAAAATGTGAGTAAGTATAGTTCTATAATTCTATATTATTCCGAAAATAATCATCAAAAGAGATTTCATTCTAGTGATATCCAGAATTTAATAATAATCTCCATCATTTCGTTTCTTTAATTTATTAGCCATGTATATTTGAGCAGAGGTTGTTTTTTTACTTATTTATTATTAGATTTGTAATTCGATCTCAAATTGATTGATATTTCATTTTACTTTACCATCGTTGTTTTTTTCATCTCAAACCAAGGATTTTATTTTCATTTTTGTTTTTAACAGCTCAAACTACCGCAGTTATTTTTTAGTACAGATTTTTCGTCGTTTCAATGTGTCTAAAAGTGAAATATTCAAGTTGAACGAAGAAAAGAAAGAAAGGATAGAAGGAAGGAAGGAAGGAACCAAGGAAGGAAGGAAGGAAGGAAGGAACCAAGGAAGGAACCAAGGAAGGAAAGACAGACAGACAGACAGACAGATACTTTTTTTATTGAGGAAGGGAAGGAAGGAAGGAAGGAAGGAAGGAAGGAACCAAGGAAGGAAAGAAAGAAAGAAGAGAGGAAGGAAGGAAGGAAAGAAGAGAGGAAGGAAGGAAGGAACCGAGGAAGGAAAGAAGAGAGGAAGGAAGGAAGGAAGGAAGGAAGGAAGGAAGTAAGGAAGGAAGAAAGGAAGGAAGGAAGGAACCAAGGAAAGAAAGAAAGAAAGAAAGAGAAAGAAAGGAAAAAAATGAAGAATAATGCGCATTGATGTGGATAAATTTTGCATTTTTTCGAAAATCTGGAATCAAACGAGCAAAAATTTGTGAAATAACTATCTAGTGGTACTATCGTAATATTTCACAGCTTTTTCATACTTGGGTTCATATTTGAAATTTAGAGTTTATTTTGAAGTTGAAAATGTTTGAATTTTGGAAAATTCAAAATTTTTTACAATCAGGGATCATGTTTTGTTGTCTAATTAACAGAAATGATTAGGTACCAATTTTAAGATTTTTAGCTAGTTTAAGTAGAAAATTCAAGCCCATATCGTGTATCTTTACAATATAGGATGTATAATCCATCAATGATTTTTAAAATTATATGAAAAATTGATGGTGTTCCTGCACTTTACTACGAATTTTTGTTCAAATTTTAAATTTCTTTGAATATTTTTCTCTATAAATTTGAAGCATTTTTACTAATTTAAGGCTCCTCAAGCTCTACTCAAATTTTGATAATCGGCCATTTTAGATCTATCTGGTCCAAATTCAAGATGTCATATTCTGGTCACCAACTAAAATCACACACAAAGTTTGATGTTTCTAGGTTGATTTAGTAAGGAAATATGGAAGATTCAAGGGAATTCACGACTCAACACTTCCGCAAAAAGTCGTTTTTTGCTCTTACTTTTCTCAAAATGCACTTAGGAAGATCAAATTTGAATACATTGGTATCCGTGACTTACTCTTTCATGTGAAATTAAAAACAAAAAATTTGAGCCCTTTGCCTCTTCTCCAGCTTCTCTCAAAATTTGAGTGATCCGCCATTTTGAATTTTATTAGAAAAAAAAACAAAAAAAATTCCTTTTTTTCATTTTCGAGAAGAATCCATCACCAAATTTTGAGCGAATTGTATGAATTCCAGCCAACGCTACTCGTGGCGTACAAAAAAAATATAATATATAATATACATAATATACCAAAAAGTTGGCCATTTGCCAGATGATTACAAATAGTTTGAAACGTAAAAATTTGAAGACCCCATCCTCCCCACCCCCTCTTCTCAAATCAGGTAGGCTGTAATAGCTATCGTATTCAAGTTAAAAATTCAGCTAATAAAAAAATAAAAACTAAGAATATCTACATTTTTTGAGTATTTTACTGCTGTGATTTTACAGCATCTTTTATCAAGATCTACCCATCATCAATCTTAAAATTCGAAAGTTTTCTGTCTAGAATACGTTAGGTAACGCTGAAGACCTAATAGGTAATATAACTCTAACACACAACGCTGTAATAATGACTTACGAGACACTGAAGGCACACCTCCTGGGGGCCTAACCTCCTAGGGGCCTAAATTAAGGTGCTACGAACATAATTTTTTGTTTCTTTTACAAGAGAATGTCATTGAATCTGGTTATTTAGAACAAAGAAAGATTACATACAAATTAATTTTTCTTGTATTCTAAGAAATAATCCTCTTATTCCATCATATCATGTCAATTTCTCTCTCACAATAAAAAATCAGAACTGTAGATACCTTCATTAGACTATACTAGCTATTCGGTAATTCTCTCTATTTTCTTTGGAAAAACAACCAACTATGTAGAAACAGTATGTGTCAAGAAATCAGCAAATAATAATACAAACTAAAAAAAATCCAAGGGTACATTTATACACGAAAAATAAATAAACGAAGTCAATGAAAAAAGAAATACAAACCCAAAAGAATTTACAACATTTTTCAAACATTTGGGTAAATATAACGCATTGTTTGCATTTTCCAAAGAAACCAAAAACGAAAAAAAAAAGGAAAAACAAGCAAGAGAACCTATCTAGCGAAATCGAAGGCAGGAAAATTTCTGATATTTACAAGCGATCGCTTTCACGTAGATATACCTCGACGTTTCAATTTTTTAACCCCTATTTTCGTACCCTAGCACTAAAAAACCCTAACCAGCTAAACACGATCGGAGAATCACGTACACCAAAACGTATTCGTTCAGCTACTAATCGTCTCGTCGACGTTGAATTTCAAACAGCCAATACGCATAAAGGTCGGTCGAAGAAATCGTAAAATTGTGAATACTCGAATAGACGAGGGCTGAAAAAGCAGAAAATTTTACGCATTGCGGCTTCGTCGAGGTATCACGTCGAATGAGTATATGGAAAAATACTTTTAAAGAAATAATATAATTTCGAGTTCGCGTTCGCGTTCAGTTAAACCTATACGAAATCCCATTTCAACAGCTACCTATCCGGGGTACTTAAAATAACGAAGCGTTTGAATCACCGAGCATCCTTTCAAATGCTTATTCGCACGAGACAACGAGAAAAAAGTAGGAAACAATACACTCGTTTGATAAAGATGATTTATTCGAATTCTAATGCACGAATACATGTGAATAAATCACATCGCAGGAGGCAACGTCTTCAATATAGGAGAAAATTTAATAGCCACGATCAACTTGGCCACGATATAAAGTTTCGAAAACGTCAAATATTTAAAGACTCGACGTTCGTCTTAAACTCATATCGCAGCGAAACCGTAATACGAGTATTCCGAAGGGATGATTTTTTCCCACTCGTTCGTGTATTTTATTACACCTTCGCAATCTCGTAACTTCACGAGAAGCCGGCTACCGGCGGACACGTGTCTCGTCTGTTTTGACGACCGGTGAGAAGCCGGAGACACGAGTTCGCGAACAAAACTCGTTAACGAATGATAAAAAGCCAGCATTTCGCTACAGTCGTTTATTTAAGCGACATATCGCGTACACGAAACTTCGCTGGCAGCAGACTAAATCGAGAATCATTCGCAGATAAAGAAAACACCGTTTCTACCTCGTTTTCCGATACACCTCAACTCGAACGCGGTAAATTATGCAAAATTAATTGGCCCGCAACCAGCTCCGTTCGAACCATTCGACGTCACTCGAGCTGTCTAATTTTATCGAACTGATCACTGACACCGCGATAACGTCTATTTTAGATTACCAGCTCGAAATTTCGCGCCAACTCGGTTCGTTTGTCAGTTATAAACTTCTCAATGTCGTAGCGACTAGTCGAATCCATTTTTACCTTGGTCGTCGCAGTCGCGTCTACTCAGTATAATTATAATTAGTCATAACCTAGCACAATGCACAGCCGAGCCTCAAGTACGCAAGCGACAGACATACTCAACCTTTTCTCATGTACACACAATTACGACATTTAAACTATGTACGAATGGAATGCGGTATTCGTTCAATTCTCATCATACTTATTCAACATTGTAGGAAAGCTGAATACTCCACAGTACATCCGACGAGGTGCAGAAAATTAACGAATTAAATTTCACGCCATTACAGCACAACACGCAGCCTACCACGTATCCGAATTTCCAAACGAAGCTTCTTTTTACTCGACGAGTATTAGGAATTTTTTTTGAATAATGAAAACCAACCAGTATAAATTTAATCCCTTCGTTGTATTTCTTAATTAGTCAACTTTTCGCACTGTTCAACATTTCAATCTGCAACATTTTCATAAACACTAGAATCCATTGGATGGTTATTTTCCCTTTATTACGGACGAAAAAATTCACTCGTTTAATGCACTGCCATGCCAACACGCTAATGATTAATTTAACTGCTATACGCCATTGCTCAAGATAAAATTAAGCGGGTAGTTTGAGAAAAAAAACACCATCGAAAAATTTACTCGTTGTGGTTAGTTGGTAAATTAATGTCTGTTTTTTTTCTACTATCTCTAACCGCAACGGGAAAATTACTCTTTACAGAATCATAAAGTACCTAAAAAAAAAAACTAAAATGTGTTTTATCGCGTTAACCTTTTTTTAGCGAAGTGTTTAACTTGAAAACGATAGCTATTGCCTATTGCAACATACCTGAACTGGGAAGGGAGCCGGGGGAAGGTGAAGTCTTTAAACCTTATGCGAATAAACTTTTAACAAGTGTGAAAAAAGTCTTACTTTTAAAAGAACCATTACCAAAATCATTTTTTCTTTTTAGTCAGTGGCGTAGCGAGGGAAGGGCGAGATGGTGCACTTGCACAGGGCCCCGCGCTTCGAGGGCCCCCGCGCTTTATGCAAAAAAAATTTGTTTAATGCACATCATATGAATTTTTGAAAAATATTACAAAAAAAAAACTGGGGAGAAAGGTAGAACGCGTTGTTCGTTTTTATTAATCAAAATACTGTCAATACACTAAGATCATGGTGCGCCAATGTTTTGATAAAGATGAGTCATACTGTTCGAACTGTTCCTTTTCTTGTTGTTTAGTGTTTATTCCTTTGACTACCAACCAAAGTAATGTAAATTTTTCCTTGAAATTTCTCATTCAGAGTAATTTAAAAGATATTTATCCTAATGTGTATATAATTCTACGTATTATATGTACAATTCCTATTACCGAAGCCTCGTGTGAAAGGAGCTTTTCTGTTTTAAAATTAATCAAAAATTATCTGCGTTCAACCATGACTCAACAGCGGCTGTCTTCGCTGGCGCTACTTTCCATAGAAAAAAAACTAGCTGCAGCTCTAGATTATAATGATATAATTACTAGTCTGAGTGAAAAAAAAGCCAGAAAAAAGTTTTGAATTTTGCTTTCTGATTTCTCTGAAGGTATGTTTTTGTTTTACCATAGATTAACCATACATAGATAGCCCACCGGTATATCGAATTTATCACTCATAAATGTTGAAAAAGGAGCCAGAAAGTTTTTTATTAATATTTAGGCAAAAAATTGAGTTAGAGTGTTCGGAAATGGCTTATTCGAAAGAGCTTAACATTTTATACATGATTCAATACTAAAATATTATTGCCATCGATGTGAGTCTCGAGTTATTTTAATAAAACTAATTCATTTTTTAGAGCGCTCTCTGTGAATGAGCTCCAGTACTAAGAATAAATTAGACTTATTGCTCGGTTTTTTGCAAATATCTCAAGAAAGAATATAGATAGAAACTTTAAGTAGCTCATTCGAAAGAGCATAAAATTCTGAATGTGTTTCACTATTAAAAAACAATCTTTATTGATTTACTTTTTGAGATAATTCATAGTAAAGTAAAAAAATCGTTTTTCGAAATTAATTGCAAAAGTAAACGGACAGGAGTAACTTTAGAAAAATTAAATGATTCTCTATTCCAATTCTCTTTAAAATGAGTCATTTGCAAACCCTATATCTTGAATTGTTTCCAAGATATTAGCAAAAAACGATTCCAGCTCAGTTTTTGAGTGATAAAAATTTAACGTACGGTGGGCTATCTATGTATGTTTCATCTATGGTTTTACTTAGTAGGTAGCTAAGTACTTACTTACTTTTTTACTTTTGAAAAATAAAAGTTGTAAACTTTTTCTGATGATTTTATGTCAATATTTGAGTGAAATGATATGTTTCACATAATCTGATGCACAAGTCAGTTGCATTAAAACCAATTAGTTAACCAAATTTTTTATGAAGTATAATCAAGAAAAAAAATTGATTTTACTATTGAAACGATTTTCTTTTTCCTAAAAATGGGTATTCAGACATGGGAAACGTGCACATCAATTATACACCTTACTTTTTTTAAATAACACATTTAAATGAGGGCCCTGCAAAAACTTTGCACCGGGCCCCGCAAAAGCTAGCTACGCCACTGTTTTTAGTCGAGTTTTTATCGCATATGTACCTTTTTTGTTCAGAAATAGTCAATCATCAACTGTTTAGGGGAAGGGAGGAGAACCACGAAGGGGCGAAAAGGCAATTCGAGCGAAGCGAGGATTGCTCAGGAGCTGGGCCATGAAGTGGCCAGGGGGCGAAGCCCCCTAGTATATGTATATACATGCCAAAAAGTTGGACATTTACTAGATGATTACAAATGGTTTGAAACGCAAAGATTTGAAGACCCCACTCTCCCACGACCCTCCCTTCCGAAATCAGGTAGGCTGTAATAGCTGTCGTTTTCAAGTTGAAAACTCAGCTAAAAGGAAAAAACTTGCTGCCAACAGAAAGTTGATAAAGTTACAGAAAAAAATTAAGTTAATTACACAAGCAGTGTAATTTTCTATGTATGAATCGAACATTTGGTCATCAATTGCGAGATATGGAATGAACTTGACGTAAGAGATTAGATCTGGAAAATCTGAAAGCAGAGACTGATTTGGGAAATTTCATTCTCCGCATTACTAATCAGATCATAATTGGTGTTATGTTTATCTAATCGTAATTAATCTACGTTTCTTAAACGTCATATATACTGAAGATTTATTTTTCATATTTTTCAGAAATACACCAAGTACGTAATGAAATGATTCTAGAAGTACTTATCATTTCAATTGCAAAAATATCGTTTTCCAACATATGCTTCGAGACAGATAACATATATCAATCTTTAAAACCATTTCATATCGAACTGCTATAGTCCACAGTGTTTTCTTCTCATTCAACGCATATTAACTTGAATCTCAGTTTAGTGTTTCCAGTCAGATTTATAGTGATCACGTATTTTCACTGAATGTACAGTACCTGCTCTCAGATTTTTCGCATAATTTTGAAAAGGTATAGTATAAGCATAATTGCCAATATTAAACTTTAAATAGTTTCTGTAACATTTTCATTCCTTACTAAACCCGCCTTTTTTTTTGCAAGCTCTCATTAAAGTGAAGAAAAAATTCACTTATGGACAAACACATACCAAAATTCATAAAATATGTTCATTAAACCACATATTATAGAAAGAATTATGAAAACATTTTTTTTTTTATAGGATAATAACCAAACTCAAAATGGGCATCTATGATTTTGATGATAAGGTGATACCCCTATGTATTAAAAGTTAAAACTAGGTACTTTTGAGTGATCTTCATCGCTGCCAATCTCGTTGCAGACCGCTATGGTATTATCTCAGAAAAAGTTATTTCTTTGTTGATTGGGTACTTTGTTCCACTATTTTTGTTTTTTTTCTTTCTTTTTTTTTTCATATATATATATCTACCTCAAAAATGAAAGAAGCTAGAAATTTCGAATTTCATATAAATATGAATACCGTTAATATTGGAGCATATTAACTAAGGGAAAATTTGAGGAATAACGAACTGAAAGACTGGTCAACGTAATTGTCCTCTAAAATATATAGTTGAAGGATTAAAATTTCAAATATATGTGAGCGAAAGTATGAAGTTGGTTGATATTGAAGATGAGATTAAAAAGGCATACCATTGAGTAGAAATGCAGGTGAAAATTGAGAAGAGCGACTTTTTCGAATACTCAGGCCTAACAGAGTAGACGTTTCAGTAGGATAGCTGGCTTGGGGAGACGAAGAAGTGTTTCATCAAAAAGTGAGCATACGTTACTGGTGAAGATGACAGAGGCAAGTAAGACGACTTGTTATCATGAACAGTATTGCTACCACGCGCACACTAAATGGAAATGATCTGACTCATTTAATTCAAGTTTTGGTCTGTAAAAAGTGGCGGCGACGGTGCAAAATACATTATGTTAGAGGGGAACAGGGAACTTTTTTGAACTTGAACAAAGCGTCATTACTCAACTCCTACGGATCGCGCCAAGTTAGAAGACTTGAATCCAATAATGGAAAGAATCATCAGTACTGCGTTCATTTTCACTTCAAAATTATTCCGAGTTTACCACCGGCCAACTTGCTGGTGGAGTAAACGCCAAGTGATGCTTTCAAAATTAATTAGGAAATAAATTAATTAGGGGTCCAAGTAGGCATGGCGCGGTAGTGTCGATGTAGTGAAATGTTGGACGACTGATGACGAAAACATGATACAGTACATTGCCTCTTATGGAAGATTTTGTGTTTTTTTTTTTTTTTTTTTGGAAATATTGTGAAAACGGTGGGCTTAAGAAAAAAAATTAAAGATTCTGCAAATAAATAAGGGCGTAAAGTGGCTGTTTAACTTTAATAACCTAGTTTATATTTTTTTATATATGATTATGTTACAATGATTTTTATAATTTTTTTATTGTCAAAATACAAAGTAATTTTTTTGCATGGGATAAGTAAGGGCCTCCACCAATACTGGGACCTACGCTCCGTCTTTGTAAATTTAGAGTAACCAAGGAATGTTCTCGTCACACTCGATGCAATAAATCTGAAGTGAAATCGAGTATGCAGAGCGCTCCATAATAAGATACGAATACATACGATCAAAATATTTTCTCTTTTAATTGTATTATAATACTTGGACCATTTGCACATTGCAGCAAGAATGTCTTCAATGCTTGGAATAAGTTTACAAAATAAGGGATCACTTTGAAAGCCACAACATATTCGACTTTTATTTTGGTCATGAATTAAAAACTAATATAATTTATGGTTAATTATTCCTACAGAATTCCGAAAAATTGGTATTAATAGGTTTGTTAGAAGTTATTTTTAGCAATAAAAATTTTATAATTTTCATCTATTTTTTTTTTTAATTTGACCGAAAATTCAGCCATTTTCTTTTCAAAATCAACTGAAAAAGATATTTTCGATCAATTTAAATTTTAAAAATTATAGTAACGAATGCGTTTCCAATATAATTATTCCATTTCAAAAAATTAACGTTTCATAATAAATTTATTCCATAAACAGATGAAGTAATCATACTAGGCCTTAGAGTCCATTAGTGTGCTTTTTCGGGTGTAAATCTTCTGATGACGTCATATCATCGGGAATACTTCGTACGACGTACTTCTGTATTTTTATGATACATTGGACGTGCTTAAGATTCATTTTAAATTTCATTCGGAAAATTTTATTGTTATTGAATTTTTCAGTTTTTTGATCCATGAATTTTTTTTAAATCATAATTTTATTGTTTTCTACCAGTAACAGTAGTTGGTAAATAATTAAACTTTTTTGACTTGAAATATATTCGGTAAAAAAAATGAAAAAACATGGCAAAAAAGTTCAACTTGAACACTTAAATGTTTAAGCTAAAGCTTTCAGAATATTTAGTTCTTAGATTAGAATAATAGAGCAAATTCGACTTTTTCCAAGTGAAAAGAGTTTAATTATTTACCAGCTACTATTACTAGTAATAAAACCAAGCTGTGTTTTTTCATATACCTTTTCATTAAAATTATTTGCACAATATACTTCAATAACAATAAAATTATGATTGAAAAAAAATTCAAAAATCAAAAAATTGAAAAATTTTATAAAAATTAAAATTTTCAGATTGAAATTTAAAATGAATATAAATTACATCCAACGTATCATAAAAATACAGAAGTAGGTCTACGAAGCATTCCCGATAATATCAGACGTCATCCTAAGATTTGCACTCGAAAACGCTAGTACATTTTAGAGTTTAGCAGAGATAATAATTTTTATAATTTTTATTCCTTGTTTATCATTATCATCGACGCTAAACTCAAAGAGTTGGGAAAAATTAAGGTCAAAATGAATGAACATTTGACTCTTTTGGACTGAAAGTCCGTGAATCTAGCACCACGCCAACACCCAACTTGTACAAATGAACGAATTTTTGTTTCGACGACAGTCTTTATTTGAACAGTCCTCGAATATGATCAATATTTCGGTCAAATCAGATCAAATATTCTTCCTCGCTTAGCCCTGGTCATGCATACCTTACGACTCTACACGACTCCATCTTTACAAAAGAAATTATTTTTCAAGTCATTTTTTCTTTACATTTCAGGTACAATGAAGATACCGAACATCAATTCCACGCAAACATACCCGGAAATGAAAAGGATTGTCGAACTTATAAACGATGGCGAAGAACGTATCCGACTGGACTCTAATTATAAGAACGTCACATTGATACTCGGTCGCGCTAGTGATGGAAAGACCTTAATACAATGGTTGACCACAGAAGGAGAGAACCTAATTGCCAAGAGAACCGAAATCGGTGATTTTATAATTGAAGATGATAAAACAATCGACCAGTCGGAGATCGACTCAAAAGTCAAATTACCTGAATTAATAACATCTAAATCAGGAAACGCTTTTTACGATTGTTTTAATCTTAGCGATCGTCGAAGCACAAGTCACGATGTTGCATCTGCATATTTCATTAAAAAAGTAATTGATCATGTTGAATCAGTCAAATTGATTTTTGCCATAAATCATTCTTCTGTGGTTGAAGGCATGGATCGTGAAAATTTCACACAATTTATAAGATACGTGACTGACTTCTTCGAAGATATAAAAAAGTTTCGCAACAGTATCGCCATTATAGTAACGAATGTCGTTAATCGATATTATGAATCAGACGAAAATAGAGTTTTGGTATCAGATGAAACAATGATCGCAGAAATTGCACAGTTTTTTCAAAAAGTTCAAAATGAAATGAAAGAAAAATCAAACTATGAAAAAGTCGCCGATGAAGAAAAACAATTCTACCTTAAAACAATCACCTTTTTAGATATATTAACGAAGAAAGATGGCGACACTTATTCAAGAATCGGTATTTTCAGAATGCCCAATAAACCGGGACCTTTAAGTGATATTCAAGTATTGAAAAATGCAAAGAAAAATATAGATGAAATAACTGAAAAAAAACTACGATTCACATCCAAAAACACTGACGATTTTAGTTATGCCATTTCCGAAAGTTCTAAAAATGATGTCTATAATCTGATGGAAAAAATCAGTGAAGATATAAGCGAAGCAATGGCGAACATAGAGGATACAGTGAAACAATATTTTCGAAATTTGACAACATCTATGGAAGAGAAAATCCGGTCATTCGTAAACAGTGAAAAACGTATCGAAGTCAACCACACAGAAGGTAAAATATTCAATTCTTCCATCAGCGAATATGTAAAAGTTACCTTCCAGTTGAAACATTTGAACAACTCGATCACAATCAATGATTTAGCCCAGAATATCGATACAAGTCTCAACACAATGAGAACTAATACGTTACACGATAGCATACGCTTCTTACAAGGAATTAGCAAACAAACCATCTACACGCTATCGTGGGAAAACTTATATCAAAAGATAGGTACTTATGTTGCAGAGTCCAATGTAAAGATTCAACTTGAAGTTAACAATGTAATGAATGAAATTCTTTCTCGTGTAAATTCTAATTTGAATACAATTTCGGAGAAAATTATCAATCAATATAAAGATGAAGGAATCGATGAATTGAATGACGCGCAACATATATTGCACAACACTACGCAACAGACGAGAACTCAACAAATGTGGCAACATTCGTGGAATATAATCAAAACTAACATCGCACAACTGAGAATAAATACTTCGGTAATACAGGATGAATTATCAGATACAAGCAATCAGTTGGAATATACGACCTATCTAAAGGGCATAATCTACAATAGCAGTAACATTTCGTCACCTAAAATCGACGCGTTTCTTAGTACTACCAAACGAAATTTAGAAGAATTAAAAATATGGCGTGAATTTTTAAACGATTTACGAATCAAACTTCTCAAAACCGAAATTCAAAACTACGCAGGTAGATTAACACGCACTAATATCGAAAGTTTTTTTAGCGAAATAAAAACATACAACGTTACACATTACAAGAACTTCGAGCCGTCCCAAATCAACGAAGTACAACTTCAAGAGTTGAATGATGTTTTGAGTGTGGCTTCGAAAAACACTCTTTCACATGATATAAATGACGGATGCTTGGTGATAAAACAAGATAGTTTCAAGTTAAGTGATCTTGATAAATACCTAAACGACAGCAAGGTCGACACTATAAAAATTTTCCTCACGTACGAAGTAATAATCGATACGAATATAAATAAGACTGGAAAAGAGCTGCAATTAATTATCATTGCTCCGAAATGGAGAATTGAGGGTAAAATAAGAATTGTGCTAGATGGTGCAATAGCAACCTCACCAGCCAAAGCGAATGAACACGGTGGTAAATCAGGGATAGTGAATGAAAACGATGGTAAACCGGGGCTACCAGGAGGACGGGCCGGAAATTTTTTCGGTATTGGATGGAAATTTGTTAACGGCGCTTCTTTAACCATTACCGCAAATGGTGGAAATGGCAGCGACGGGGAAAATGGTAAAGATGGAGCACTAGGGAAAAAAGGCGAAACGGTAGATTTGTCTTCGTTTAAGTCTGAGTCTATCCACGAGGAACATTTCAAGAATGTTATCGAAAAAAATGGCTATGAAATTAAAGGTTCATCAATAGAAATATATGGTAGTAAAGGTGGTGCTGGTGAAAAGGGTGGTAATGGAGGTAAAGGAGGAGAAGGGGGTTATGAAGGAAATATTAAAATAATCGAATTATCTACGTCTTCAGGTATAACTTCATCAATGAAAAGGGGATCACCTGGGAAAGGTGGTATAGGCGGAAAAGGTGGAGCAGGTGGAGAATATGGTGATAAAACTATAGTTATTTATAGGATAGGGCAAAAACTTATTAAACTTCGTGAGGAACTCGACAACCGCAGGGGTGAAAATGGCTCACATGGCAAAGATAACATTAATGAAAAAGGTTTAGAAAAGCCAAAGGAAAGTCTTCCTCTACCTGATCTTCAAACCATACTAAATGAGTACAAACATTACTTGAATGACACTTTGGAGGAAATGAAGGGCGGCTTCATAAAGAATCAAGTAAAGAAATTTTACAACGAATTGGAAAGTAATAAAAACATTAAAAATCTTGAAATGAAAGCGCTCAAAAAACAGTTAAAGTCTATTTCCAGATCGAAACGATCAACGATTATGAAGCATGATATATTTAACCATAGTAATTTAACGCTCGTACCTAGAATTAATCAAACACAATCGTTTACAAAAAATATTTCCTACCACAAAGTTGATGGTAATAGAAATGAGCTTTTAAACCGAACAAGTAATTTAGATTTGAATAGCAGTCTGCTTTTGCTACGAATGTTCGTCACATGGATATTTGGCACCGAAAACAATCACAATACTACCTCCTTCGTATCTCCACAGGTGAAAAAAAATATGAAGATCGAAGAATTAGAGCAAAACATCGCTCCGATTCTAATGAATGATCAATATATTCCTAATCACGATGATATTAAGAACAGTTCTCAATCTAGTTGGTATCCCAAGTTAATAGAGAAATGAAAAAGAACAAATAACTAAGTTTATTGTCCTTATACCACATTAAATTTGACGATAGTTTTTTTTATATTGATAATAATGTTATTTTTCATCGTTTATTTTCATTTATAATAATTAATTTTTCATCCTATCACTGTATTATGTTGAAATGTTTCATTAATAAAAGAAATATACTATCATCTCTCTTCCACCACTACTTCGATGTAAATAGAATGAAATTATTAGAAAGAATAAATGAATTAGAAAATACTAGAAATCATTGTCATCTTGAAGGACATTTAATGCAATTTTTTAAATTGCATTTTGACAACACGGGGAATGAAACTAATAAGCATAGAATCTTCCAACCCGCTGGAAAAATTGAATTTAAAATAATTATTTAATATTTCTTTTCATTTTTCAATGAGAGAATTTAGCGCTGAGGAGTACAAAAATCAGTCGGTCGCACAGTATGCGTATGCGGTATCTACGTTTCTATTGATATCATTTTCACTACATTTACAATAGTATAGAACTTTTAATAGACTACACGATTTCTTGGCTAAACTTATATTTCTAGAAGTATAACTATATTACCTATCTATGAACTAAACGTTTACACTTCAGAGACTGGAAATGTCATCCTTAAATGAATGAGATACACTAATTAATGATCAACAATCTTCAACGGCGAAATAGTGTAATAAAAACGTACAACCATGATAACGTAAGTGAAATGTATTCTTTTGCATCCAAAATTTTATCGAATGAAAAAGCAATACAAAATAATGACAAAGTTCATAACCATCATTCACATCACTTGTCTTGGTTTTCAACTCTTTTTCGAAAAACCAAGTAGAAAATATTAACAAAATTCATATTTTTAAACACAAAACAGAAAGATTGGTTCGCTGACATTGTTCAGAATAGAAAATTCATGGAAAATTATCCACAAGTTGTTTTGAGATTTCAGTGTGGTTGCTTCAGAAAATACCAATTGCGTGATTACTTATTTCTTTCTCAAAAATTTCCATGATAACAATAGCGTACTGTCTGTGTTGTGGATTGCATAGCGATATTATTTAAGAAGGTAGAAATGAAATTACCTAGATTTTATCACATTCTAACCTTATGATTGGTCGTTACGTACGTGACGTATGACCAATCAGAGACCAGTTACTTTAACTGCTCTACCTAAGGCGCTATAAGAACAGGTATAATGGAGCCGTCATCTTAGCTCGTACTTAATGTAAACAACATGGTTTTGAATGGGGAAATTCTTCGTCTTTCTCCACTGATTGCTGGAGAACAGTGAGTGTGAAGAAATTTTTGATAATGACAATTTTTATGGAGAATGTAAAGAGCTTTCCAATAGTATATTAATATTTGATATTTGATGAAAATTTTCATATGAAAAAATTTCAATTTTTTCTACACTCTATTACAGATTATTAGTAAATTAAATTTCAATGATCAATATGTCAATGAAAAGCTCTTTACATCCTCTACAAAAAATGATATTATCAACATTTCCCTGGAGCCAACGTTTTCGTGTTTTTTTAGTGTTTTAGAAGCGGTAAAAAACGAGCCAAGATGGCGACTCTATTATACCTGTTCTTATAGAACCTTAGCTCTACCTAAATAAAGGGACACTTTTCCCGGTAAGCATCCCCCAAAAATCACATTTCAAATAATGAATGGCACCTAGAAGTACATTACATACTACCTATACAGAATTCTACAAATCAGAGTGAATCATTTCCTAATACAAGATTTTTATTTAGATAAAAAAATATTTAGTACAATAAGTACTTGGTACTTATATATGCGTATAACTATATCTGTCCTTCACATTGCAAACAAAAGTAAACAATTATATTAGCTGAAGGTTTAAAATTAATAATATCATTTCGAATGACTCATCTACTCATTGTCAATACTTCATACAAGTTTTCAACTCGTTCACAAATTTATCTCACTTTATTACACCTGTAGATAAGACGATACTTAATAATATAATATCAAAGCCTAACAGCAAACCTATCAGTTGCTATACAGTATCAACATATTTCACATCACCGTGACCATATTATTAATTCATAATGTATTTCAAATTAATTTTATTATTCGTTTCATTCGCCCTAAACCTGCAATCAAGTTACTGTGACATTTTCGAAGACTTAGAGTTTCAGCAGAAGTTAGTGAGATGTAAAATATACTGCGGTCAAAACGATCCTGATTTCAACAACAAACAAACATGCTATGATTTCCCAGACAAACAACTAGTTTTGACGCTGTGCGAAGTTTTCTGTATAAAAATAATTGAAGGTATGTCCCACATATTGAATATTTCTACCTCAAAATCTCTCACCTCTTCAACTACCTAGTACATTAATTTTCTAATGCTTGTAGATGATTTGAAGAAAGCTGGTACGTGTACCTGTGTACATGGGAGATGCGTAGGCGATAAAAAACCACCAGCAAGTTCGAACTCAGCCATTGCTAAATTCGTACTTCTACCTGAACTATTTGCTCTGTGTTTCATTCTGTATTCCGTTATCCTAACCCTCTAATTATAGCACCCACCACCCAGCTACCCACCTTCCTACTAAGAAGAGTGAATTTTAAGTATAATATTACTCATTTATCTACATTATTTCTGTTCATTGTGCTTTTTATGCTTATTTACGAATCACTTTCATTGTCATTAAAATAGAATTAAAGAATTTAGATACCGCTAATCATCGGTTACAAAGTTAACTTCAACAATACATATCTGTATTATGAAATTATAAAATTGAATGATAAAGAAATTAGTAAATAAAACTCTCAAGATTTTTTCAACCGCTTACTTTATCTCCTGTTAGCTAGAAAATACTTTCTGAGCGTAACATAGTCACACATTGTTCTTCAAGAAGAGATGGCAGGGCAGACCAATTTTTTTTTTGGAAAGTGATTTCATAATATTGCTAACGACTTAAGAATATATATTTTGATTAAATATTTTTACTATTTCGAATAAAAAGTGAAAATGATGAAAAAACTACGAAACATACCTACCTCAGAGAGCATTGTTTCAATTTGCCAATATGTCGGTAATACACACAAATACACACACCCATGTTTATATAGCATCCCTTAGGAGGTCTCATCAATTTACAAATGCTAGGGAGGTCCTGAATTTTTCAAAAATCTGTAACTTTACAGCAATTCTGCATCTTATGGACTCAAATATAGCAAATAATTCTACCCAATAACCCGCAGTTCCTGGCGAAGGGTAAAATTAAGTGTAATGCAGAAAGACTTCCCTAGCGCATAACGAAGTTTTATACATATTTATATGTATATTGAAAATGTTGCTAGCTAGGGAGGTCTATGCTCCGATTCAGACGATTCTGGTACCATGTTGCAGCATTTCTTGCATAGAATACGAAAATGTGGTCAATTTTCAGGGAGGTTCATCAAAAAGACCTGCCTAAAAAAAAGACCTTCCGAGCTCTATCGAAAAAACGTATTCAAGACCTCCCTACCAAGCCTTTACAAACACTCTGCCAAATGATTTTCGCACTCTTGACAGTCCAATTTCACGAATATACGTAATAAAGTAGTACCTTGTCTGCTTTCTGATTGGCCATATGCGACACACCCAGCGACCAATCATACGGCTAAAATGTGATAACATCTAGGTAATTTAATTTCTATTTGGACCCGAACAACCGCTTGAGCGCTAGTGTTCTAGTGAGCGTAGCTGAAGATTGTGTGATTTTTATCAATAATTTCCACCAATCCGACCAAGGTTTATAAATTACTTTAAACACGTAGCCAGCAATTTTTCATATACAACGGACTGCGGAAGTGGAAGCGCAGGTACGAGGGCCCCTGGAGGTATCCATTTCACAGAAGGTGGAAGTACTTCAAAGGGGTACCTCCAAGGTGCCTCTGAGACACCGCCTGGAATTAGGAGGTATCTCTGAAAAGCAAAAGGTACCTACAATAATTATAGAAAGTATTGAAACTGAAAGGTACGTACTATTATATTACATTTCAATTCTTCCTATAATATTATTGGAGGTACTTTTTGCTTTCCGGAGATACCTCTCAGCTCCAGGAGGTGCTTTAGAGGTAATCTCCAAGTACTTCGGGAGGTACAACATTATTTAAAGTATGAAGCGGAGGCGGAGGTGGAGGTACTTGACCACCTCCGCAGTCCCTGCAAAATACAAATTAAATACACAAAAGAAAACGAACTCAGTTTATGATAAAAATTTTCGTTGTTTACATTAGTACATACCCCACATAGCCTCAGTACAGCACTGACACACTTACACGTTTCGCCACTAGATGTCAACCACTTTGCGTTAGGGTCCCAATCTTTCTAAACAATATTGTTCAATTTTCAACGAACGACTATACTTCTTTTGCGATTTGAATTATCAGCTGATTCATGTTTTTATTTTATAAGTAAGTCGAAGTAATTCACCACTATTCGACTTGCTGATTGATTGTTACACGCGTGATGTATGACTAATGAGAACGCAAACTATTTACCATAATTACTTCATAATAAAATAAAAAATTGAACAAAAAAGTAATTTAAAAAAACATGACTTATCTTCAAACAAATTATTGATTATGTCATTTTTTAGTTTTTTAAACAATAGTAAATGATGAAAACATTCATATAATAAAATTTTATATTTTTAATAATATTTTTTAGTTATAAAAAATTATAAATTAATAGGAAGCCATTTCACCGAGAATCAGTGTTTCCAAACACATAACAGCAATTCATGAAAAGTTAAAAATATACATTACTGATAAATATGGTTAGGAAATCTCTAAAAATGAAATAATTCAAGTTTGTATCATTTAATCTGAAGAACAACACTAGAAATATTCAAATAGTTTCAAGTTCTTCCTTTCTTTTTGTTATCAACAAGAGAATTTGGCGCTTAGGGATGCGGAATTCCCTTTATTAAAAAAGAACTATTAATTATTTTATTTCTTTTGATCTTACACATTTTTCGATGGAAAATAATTTTAAACTTGTGAAACGTTATTTCATATTTTTAATATTTTTATCCCTCGTTATTCATGAATTTCAAACAATTTTATATTTTAATCAGTAACCAGTGTTGTCGAGTTAATGTGAAAAAATCGCTAAAATTTTAAAAAGATGCCTAGTTCCAAGAACTACTACGGTTGGAAAGTATCGAAAAACAAAATAAAAATAACAATGTAATTTCTTAATTTTTTGACAAAAAAATAAAAGAAATGAAATCATTGATCGCTCTTCTTCAGTGAAGGGAAGTGTGCACTCTGGGGTGAAAATCACTTGAGCAAAGTAAATGACGATGTCTTTTTTTCTATCATCACTTTATAAGAAAAAGGGAGGTGAGTTAACATAAAGTGATTGTTGCAGAACTATCTACAGGAGACTAGGAAGAAATTTCAAATTTCGAACATGCCTTCACACTGTTAACAAACGACTGTAGAGTACGCTTCCATCAAGTTTTCACTATTTTAGTTCAAAGTTACTCACACAGAGTGCGTCACTATTGTAAAAATAATGAAATAAAGAAATCATTATCAGCACAATGTATTTTCAACCTCCCCCCTTCAAAAAAAAACACACCCATCATTCGCAACTAATGCTCTCATTGAACTTTTTCAACACACAAATAAGGGGTCTCAACTGGACTCTAAATTTTTTTTGCAGGTAGAGTCCTTTTTGCTAAATTTTAGTCGCTTTCTTCTATCACCAGCAACAGGGTGAACCATCCTTAGCGATAACGAGTCTATTGAAAAAGTAAGATTCCGTTTAATTTCGAAGAAATGTCATAACTCATATCTTTTATTAACATGAACCATTGAACCCTCAGTATAAAGGAGTTTTTATCTCATTATTTCGAAAATTTATCAGTCACTTTGCATCATCAATTCGAAGTATTTCTTACATACAGAACATGCGTTAAAATATTATTAATTATTAATTTTGTTTTTTTATTCATTCATTATTTTTAAACCAAAATATAATTAACATAAAAATATCATTAAATGGAATAATAAAGAGACAACGTCCAGTTCATGCTTAATCATAAAGAAATCATCGAATATTTCATCTACAAGGGGTTTTCCAAATTATAATTAGTATAGACCTATGTAAAATATTGTACATATTATTTCGAATTTTACACTCGTACTTACCAAAACCTAATTAACAATCTCATCGTTTGCGTCACTATTTAAAGAACAAGTGGTCAGACTTGGAAAACGAAAATAATGAGTGAGTAATTTTATTCCGTGAATCATTGGAAATACCTAAATATCGTATAATTATTGATAAAATTACGTTGCATCGGTTTGTTCGAACTTATTAAAAGAAATAATTATAGAAAAAAGTCGAATACTAATAGTACGTTCTTAATTTTCATAAACGTTTGTTATTAATAAGTTGCTAATAAAGCATTTAATGTTTGATTTCATTTCACATTGATTCAGTTTAAATTTGCTGTTTACTTTCTTCATCATATTTGCGCAGTTTATCACACTTTCAAGTTGAATGTTACCATATCCAACATAATATGATTGCAATGGCCCATAGAGTATGCTCAGCTGCTTTCATCGTGTTATTTCTGCAAGGTATCGTATGCGTACAAATGTCATTTCAACTTGGAATATTTTAAAGAAATACAGTGACGTGATTATAGTGTTTGAAATTATTTAGTTGATTTCCTTGTTTTTATAAATGAAAATTTCATTCAGCGGACTTTCGCGAGTATATTTTCAAGATATCACGCTACCTATACCATGCGTTTAATTAATTCGTGATAACTCGGTCTAAAATTAAATAATTTCTGAAACTGGATGTACCCGAATTAATTGGACGCACGGTACATCTCAGCTACCAGGGTCACTCTATATCAACGTGATAAAAAAAAACACGATTTTTGAACTTATGTTTTACGTTTTCGTTAAAATTTTTTCACAAATCAATCTTCCCTACAAGTTGAAAAACTACCATGAAATTCCTTAGTAGGAAAGAGGGGGCGTCCACTTAATGAAGTGCATAATTCGTCTAAACCGCCAGCAATCAATTTCGAAATTGAAACGTCACACCGAAATTTCGGTAGTACAGGAGAAGGGGGGGAGACGCTAATTTTGAAAAATGCTTAACTCATAGCATGAGTCCATTACAAAAAAATTATATTGAGAACCGCGTTCGTAAATTCATTTGAAAGTTAAGCGGAGTGATATGGAAAAAAGCGGTGGCCCATTTACTTATACACATAAAGCCTTATTCTGAAATAATACCATGAATATTGAATGGATTGAGCTGTTTATTTGTACATAATAGAACCTTTATGTCGAAGAATTATTTAAAATTTCTCATTCAATAATAGGGACTAAGTTTATATATTTTTAATGAATTATTGTTACTTTTTAGCTGAGTTTCTAACTTGAAAAAGTCAACTATTACAGCTTACCTGATTCGAAATGGAGGGGCTAGGGGAGAATGTGGTTTTCAAATATTCACTGAAAAAAATGAGAAAAATTATACAGTACTGAATACCTTCAGTTCACGAGTGAAATAGGTGAAACGAAATTACTATGCCGAAATGTATGTATTTCCAAAATTTCAAGAGTCAATATATCACATGCGCTTTTCATTCCTGACTTTTGTATTAATAATCCCATTGAGTTGGTGACTCAGTGCATCATATAAAGTACTGATTCATGAATAATGTGCTGATCCCTTGTTAATTCAAAAATGAATCAATTTCTGTACAGTACTTTGTATTGAAATTACTTCGTGTCACAAAATTACTGTATTTTACAGGATTCGTTACCGTATTATTTTCTATTTGTTATTATGAAGAAATACCGTAATGAATGTTATTTATAGGGATTCAAGTACATTAGTTATTAATCAATACTATGTATGAAGTACTCAGTACTGAAAAGTTCAGAATTTCATACACTTCTGCACAGTAATTAGATTCGACATTAATCATTACCTCAAATTCACAGCATTCAGTACTTTACTGCTTTTTTCATTTTTCTCAGTGTATGCGTTTCCGACCATTTGTAATCATGTGTCAAATATATATATCTATATATCTATATCTATATATATATAGATTTATATTTCCGAAAGGTGAGATCCAAAATATACATTTCGTGGAAAGGTGAGCTCCGTTTTCGAAAGGTGAGATCCGATTTCGGATCTCACCTTTCTTAGCGTGTATATCGAGTTTTTTGACATCAGGATACCATCAGGAATGCATTGCCCAATTTTTGCCCGGATCTCATCTTTCCACTTTTTCGGCCAACATATACGAAGTCAGTTCGACGTTTGTTTTGCAGAGAGCGCTCTACCAGAGTATATCTAAGTGTTACGTTTCGAAACAGATGAGATCCGCGCATTCGGCAACAACGCGGATCTCATCTTTCCGTTCCTTATATTCGGTATTGAATCACGAATACGTTATACTTTAGGCAGCAAGACGTTTTGAAATAAAATCAAATTAAGTGTTTGTTATGAAATCAAAAACAGGTCTATTTTGCACTACCTTAAATTACTTAAAGATAACTCTTCCAGTTAGCAACGAGAAAATAATCGTGTGAAACAAGAGTCCGTTTACCAACTGTAAAATACTTTAAAATAAATTTTAAATCATTTTGTAAAAATTATTTATGTTGTTAAGACACTTTGACAAAATAAGCACTTTAAATATAAAAATAAAACAAGATTCGAGAAAAATTTTGAACTTCCAGCTGACTTCATGGAAAAAAAAATCAGAAAGTCTTTAAACTTGAAGGTAATCTTTGAAAAACTAAAAATAAATTGAGATTCGAAAAAAAAAACGCGAACTTTAAGCTGAATCTAAAGGAAAAAGAGAAGCAAAATTCAGGATATTTCAAATTTTGAGGTAATCTCTAAGAAAACTAAAAATAAAATGAGATTCGAGAAAAATGTCAAACCTTGAGGTTAATGCTAAAAATCATCATTTTTCGAAAAAAAAAAAACAAGAAGAAATTGTAGAAAAATCAAGCTTATGAATAAAAAAATTAGATGCAAAAAAAAAACGAATCTTCTTGAATGGCTAAAATTCACATAAAATTGTTATTTTCAAGAAAAAAAGTTTTTCTTCAGTGTTGTTTTACGTATTTAATTTTAAAAACTTTTGACACAAAAACACTTTATTTTTAAATATCGATACTGTATTATTGCACTGAAAAGGTCTGTTTGCCGAAAACGCGTTATGTATCGATATTTAAAAATAAAGTTTTTTTGTGTCGAAAGCTTTAAAATTAAAAACTGTTATTATTTGCGAGAGCACGTGCTCACTTTGCCGGAAAAAATTAACAACCAGGGAGAAAAACAAGAAAAAAATTAAATATCAAGTTTTAAATACATAAAGCGAATACACATTTATACTGTCCCTTAAGGTAGCACCATATTTCAAGATGTCGAATTTTCATGCTCACTCCCCCTCAAGTTATTCATTTTGGACTCAAAATAAACCTTTAAAAATTTCATAACTTAAGAATAATATTAACACGTGTCGAGCGGAGCTTGAAGTTTTCCCATTTGTATTTATGCTTTTCTAAAGTCTCAAAAATTACTCACTATTAGCTGTTTTTCTTGACATAATTTACGCTATAAATCCTGAAATAAAAGCTGCAATTGTTCTAAAATGCCCATTTATTCCCTGAGGGGAGAGAGGTATTTCCTCAAAATTTGCAAAAATGTATAGAATTATAATTCTGGGAAAACTGCCATGCTATACAAATTTTAAAGAATTTACTTTACGAACAAAGTTTAACTTTTGTGTTTTATTTTTTAATTATTTTATTTTAAAAACTTTACTTTACTTTTTTCCATTAACTTGCCGTATTCTGCAACGAAGGCCAGAGGCGGTGTTTAGATTTTGGATAGGAGGTTGGTAGCTTTAAGGAATTTAAACAGGTTTTCTATTGTTGTTGGGTTGTTTAGGTAGCTGATTTGTTATATTTTTTTCGATAACTTCACATAGAATTCTTTTCAGAAAAATCAAAATTTTATTATATATTTCATTTTGATACACCTACTTGACCAAAAAAAAAAATTGAGGTGTGAATTCCATTTCTATATAACTTCAATATCTGAATCAGAGAACCTCTTCCTACTGTCTTAGATTATTTGAAAATGAAAAAAAAGTGAGCAGCCATGCCGCATCACTGGAGCTCACTTTTTAATCGGGGCTTGATTATATTTGGAGGTAATATTGTCAAGTGAACTTCTCAAACTTATAGCCCATATTCATCACCCCTTATCCGTACTAAAAACACCGAGAAGTTTAATCTGAAATATGTAGAATTTTTTGTCCTCCAAAATTGGAAAAGTTCATACTTTTCAGTTGCTTAAAGCTTCTCAAGCTTGACTCAATTTTGGACATACGCTATTTGGGATCCATTTACAATCGATTTCAACTTAAATTCAAGGGGCTCATATTTTGACACCAATCAAATCTACACACAAGGATTGACCCTTCTAGGTTAATTTGATGAGGAAATATGCGAGATTCATGAAATATCACATTGTGATTTCCCCTCCAAAAGCCGTTTATTTTCGTTTTTTCGTTTACTCCCACAAAATGTTGAGGACAACCACCCTCCTCATTCCGCTTCAAAATCACATGTGAAATTAGCATACAGCATACTTCTCATCGTTATTAATCATTCAAATTCATATTTTTCAAATCCTCGTTTTTTGAGACTCCTTAAGCTCTATTCAAATTTTGATAATCCGCCATTCTGGATTGATTTTGACCCTAATTCAAAAGGTCATAGTGCCAAACTAACCCCACACACAATATTTGAACTTTTTGGTTGATTTGATGAGGAGATAATATGAGATATTAAAGAAATTTCATAACTCAAAACTTCCTCAAAAAGCTGTTTTTTGCCCTAGATCCCCTCAAAATATACTTAAGAGGCTGAAATTTGGATATGTTAAAGTCCGCAACTTACTTTTTCGTCTGAAAAAAAACGAAAATTTTAAGGAATTTGCCCTCTCTCCAGCTCCTCTCAAAATTTGTGAACCATTATTTTGAGGTTATTAAAAAAAATGATATTTGAGAAACTCCATAAAATGGCTCTAACCGTATTTTTAGCAAAATTCATGTAAATCACTTTCTGTGCACTTCTCCACTTTCCTCCCTACGTCTTTCATCAAATCCATGTTTTATACATGTATAGTTTATTCAATTTTACAAAAGTAGGCTGCATCGAAATTCACTTCTCACAATGAACGCATAAAAATTTTTCACATGTTCATCAAAATGCAATAATCGCTCAAAAAATAGAAAAAAAAATAGATATTTAATACGTAAATACTTGCTAGCCTACTGTCCACATGAACATTTGTCTCAAATAAAGTATACTTTATTAGATTTGAATAAAATAAAAAAAATACACGAAATTACCATACAATATTTATGGCAACGTTGCTGGATCTCGACTTATCGAAACGTTATCGTCAAAAATGGTTGTATATGTGTATAAGATCTCAGCTTTCCATACTTTACTTACGGATCTCACCTTGTTCAAAACTTCTCAAATAATTTATTTTAAGAATTTGTTACCCCTCTATGGTGGTTATGTATCAGATGCTATAAATAAGCAATTACCCTTCCTATATATTCCATAATTTGTAAATTTTGAGTCGGATCTCAGGTTGCCCAGTTTTTAATCGGATCTCACCTTGATAGATTTACGTATATATATATATATATATATATAGTGATCTATGGTCAAAGTGGCATCACTTTGCACATTCCTCAGAAGTGCATCTAATGTCACGTTAACGACACCACAATGGCGAACGGAATGTATAATTTCATAGGTTTTCTTAAAACAAATTTTTAAAATGATGCCACTTTACCTGTAAACAAAAAAAATGAGGCTACTACGACCGTAGACCGAAAAAAATTTTTTTGTATGAAAAATAGAATATTAGTGGTAAAGTGGCATCACCCAAATAACCACACCAGTGACGTCATGACACATAGCTGAATCGATGAGCAATGTGATGGTAAAGTGGCATCAAAAAAAAGATGCCACTTTGTAAAAAAGATGCCACTTTACCTGTAGACAACGAAAAATGATGCCACTTTATCTATAGATAAATCTATATATATATATATAGTAGGGTGACAATGAAAGTAATAGAAGAAAATTTTTTTCTTCAATTTTTTTCGCGCACCCTGTAAAAGTGTTCATTTTTATGCAAAAATAATATTTCCAAAATTTTATCGCGATAAATTAATATTAACCCGTGCCGCAACGCCTCCAAAGTTGTGAACGCGAATATCTTATTCCATAGTTCGAACGTCGTACTTCTTAACCGCTGTGTATAGCAGAGTACATCTCGCGTGTTCGGGCTTATTGTAACAATGTGTATAAGGTGCTATACTTTTTTTTTCATTCTTCAACTTGTAATCATTTTATTAGGAGCTGAGTCATCGAATGAGAAGATTTTTATTTGTAAACCAGGTGCTTTCCATGAAGTGCAATGGATGGCAAAAGCTTTATATTTTCTTAAATTATTTTTATTTCGAAAAGAATTTCCTTTAAGAAAACCAGGGGAAAATGCAGTGACTCGTATCGTGATATTCATCGTCAAGATTTACATAAGGCCATAGAGTTCAGCAATGAAAGCTAGTGAAGCGTCAATGAGCGATACTGATTTGTTAAGGGCACTATCATCGTTTGAGGAAGATGATAAATCGATGGCGAACGCTTGTTTAAAAAAATGTATTCCTCACCATTGACATTTAAAAGAAGAGACTGTTGTTCTTTCATTATTCGACGATAGACTTTCCAACAATACAAAAGAGAGGATGTCAAAAATTTTATTGGATTTTAAAAATTCTGAAGATTGCAATTTGGATGATGAAGCAAATCTAACATCAGAAAAAAAAATTAAACTTAGAACTTCATAATCTTCCAAAATTTTTAAGCGATGACTTGCCAGTAGGTCTGCTGAGTCCGCAATCTGTCAAATTATTTGTAACATTAAAAATTTCCACCGACTTTCTATTAATAAATTCAGACCAGTGGCACACAAATCCAGATTTCATTTCCGGTAAATTATAGGTCGATTCGTAAAACTGATGGAGGAATTTAACGATAAGTTGAGGAAGAACGAAGCCTAGAAAAAATTTCTGTTGCAAATTAGTTTGAAGTATTTCTTTTTCCGATTTCACCTCAACTTTATGAAAGTACTTGAGTTATTAAATAGAAAATATTTAATAAAATAATAACAAAACCTATTAAAATAAGAAAATATCAGAATTTTAATACAAAATTTCGTGACTTACGCTTTTTGTTTCCCTATTTTTACAAGTAGTTCAAAAATATTGACCAAGTTACCCGAAAGACGCGAAAAAATGTATGGAGGCACCCT
>VFXL01000405.1:0-60001 GCA_009761765.1 Phenacoccus solenopsis | reverse complement strand
TATTATTCAATATAAAAATTGCACTAAAAATATCAAACTGAATTTTTTAAGGATCGAATTTTCACTGTGAAGAATCAATGATAATTATTATTTCATTTTTTTTTTCAATATTATGATATGTTAAGGTATTGAAAATCCCAAAAAAGTCAGATTTTTTCAAATCTTCAAGTCAGTCTAGATCCCAAATTGAGCTAGATCTTGAAGATGATAGTAAAAGTGGGTCTATGATTGTGATGTTAATAAGTGTTAATCAAATAAGTTTGACTTCAAATTCAACTTCGAGTTCTATCAAAATTCAGCTTTGCGCTTGAAGCTTCTCGATCCTTCCAGCCACTTTCCAGCAATAATGGAATGTGCACATATTAATATGCGTTGATGGATACAATGCAAGATTAATGACACTACGTTTATTAAGGTAATTATTACTACAGATGTATTTAAAGTAGATCGTTTTTGTGCTCATCAGCTAATAATTTTAGGGAAAGTACTCATTCCTATTATGCGAGATTAAAAAAGAAATCACTAATATATTTCATTCTGTATAAAAACAATTATTGTAGTTGAATACCCAATACAATATTCTTAATATTATATCTATTACTTAAAATGAAGACTGCGATGAATCTAAAACTAAAGGCTCTTCATGCACGGGGTTTTGCTGCCAAAAGTGCCGAGAGGGTAAAGGAAAGTCAATGCCCTTAAAAATCACCCTGAAAACAACATATCAAATATGATCTCGCCGATGATAGAGAGTAAACTGAATCTAACACTCATCAACCCACAAATAATACATATTTGATGGGCTTATAATTCTATTTCAATGATCTTTTTTAACGTGCAGGTAGATATACTTACGCCTTACGTCGATCTGCTGAATTTTGGCCACGACTTGACCGATTTTGATAATTAGAACAATGACGATCCCTTGATGAATGATCTTCTAAATGATTATAACTTTTTGAATTATTTGTGTAATGTCGTTCATATGAATGATTATATCTTTGAGTAGGCTGACGAGAAAACTTGCGAAAATTCGAGCGACCATGTCCTTGAACACCACGACTAGACATAAACGAAGTAACACCAGCATCCGTGGATTCATGTTCTTTAACTTCACTATGATTTATACGATTTTGATGCTCACTTTTGTATCTACTTTTTAAAACAGTAACAGTTCGTTGATCTTGATGTAGGACTTCAAAGTATGAAACAACACTGTCATAGGATTCAGGAAATGATGCAATAAGATATGCAATTTCATCATCTTGACTTGATGGTTTATCAGAGAACTTCAATTGATTTGATAAATTTTCAAATTTGCTCAAATGGGCAACGATATCTTCTGATTCGTTGAATTTCAAATTGATTTTCGTCTAATATAAACAACTTCTAATGCATCACCTTTGCCATAAAGATTCGTAAACTCGTCCATCACTTCCTTTAGTATTTGTTTTTGACATTACCAAGTAGAGTTGTTCATTGCTTATCTACTCATCAGTTCTTTTCATTGCATTGACATCATCTTTCTTCCAAATCTCTGTTTTGACCATCTACATTTGGCACGGGATTATCAACATGGCCTCTCAAACCTTGAAACAGCCATGCCAATTTTACACGAAAACTCCATTCTTCGTCAATTTATTAACAAACATTTCCAAAAAAAAATTCGCGCCATAACTTGCACTAACTGAAACTTAACACTCTGTTGTCATATTAAAGTAAAGTTTCATTTCTTAGATATCATTTAAAAATCAATAGCACCTACCGGACCAAATTTTTAACCCTTTGTAAGCCCTCTTTTCACCCATCTTTCATGCGTTACTTTTTCCTACTTTTTCAAAACTTGGAGTAAATGGAAATCGAAAGTAGACTATCAGTTGATGCAATATTTTAAAACTCCTTTCCTCTGCATAATCATTTAGAAAAATAAAAAGGCGTTTATAAAAGATAATTTATACATAACCCATTTCGATACAGTTGGAAAGGTGAAGCTTTGCAATCTAGGAAAAAATCCTATTCAACTACGTTATTTCACTCTTTATAAATTAAATAGGTACCTCAAAATTTTTTCTTCTTGAAATTGACTCGAAGGGAGGTGCAGTAAGTAGACTAACATTCTTGACTTCTGCCACGTGCTGAAAAAGACATTGTAAGTAAAACGAAAGCCTTTTCTTCTTCGTAAACCTTACAATCGAAGCCGTGGAGAGAGGAAAGAGGGAAAATGTGCACGAACAAAAGGAATACCGATATTTTGGTCAGGTCGAGTACAAGACACTTGTAGATGCTCACCCGTTATTATCAAATGTTTACTATCACCGATGGTCGGATGGTCAAACAGAACAAGGGGTGCTACGTATTGTTTCCGAGCACCTGCGATAGCTACATTTGATTCCGTTACATATGCCAAGAATATCGACAGAAAAGACGCTTTAATAAAAAATAAAAAAAAAACTTCCATACCTCAAAGCGGTAAATCATCCGAAATGAATTCATTCGAAATTCTTCTCGTGCGGTACTTGATAGGTTGTATTCGATTCGCTAAGAATGTTAAATTTTATTTGAAGCGAAATTTGAGAATTCCTGAAAAGAGAAATTGTCACCTAAGACCCATTAGTCAAGTTTAGCAAACAGCGAAGAGCGAAAAGGCCGGAAATGTGGAAGAAAAGGATGTTCGTGTAAACATGTTTTCAGGCAGACCTACACTGACCGAATGGGTTTAATACGTTGACTAAAAGATCTTTCAATGTTGACAAAACACTTTTATTTATTCTGTGTCCAATTTTCAATACTTGTGTTTCAAAGTCGATTCTTTCCTTTTATTTCCTTGCCAAAGTATTCCACTTATAACGGCGTTTACAACAGACAACAGCACGAATTCCTTGGCGGAATTTTTCTCTTTTTCATCGTTCGAAAGAAATGAAAAGCCGATAACAACAGCCGCATTAAAAATTAACCTTATTCGTTTCTCCGTTTTGTTAATGAATACGAAGCAGCGATGGATTTATTACGTTACCGATAAAAAGGTATTTTACTCCCAAACGTTGTCTTAACTCGTATACCTGTTCTTTGATGAACGCTTTTAATATAACTTGTCATGTTTCTGGATCTCGTTAGATTCCTCGAATACCCTATACGCCTCCTCATTAACCCACTAAATATTAATTTCCATTTTTAATAGAATAGGTAACGAATTAGAACTCACACATGTGTATTGTTTCACATAATATATACTAACAATTCCGACCGAGTATTTCGTTATGCGAGTAATACGAGTATTTGTCTCTAAGCGATAGGTGTAATACGATGATTCATTCGTATTTCTGGGAATGTAGAAGTTGGTGAATTAAATAAAAATATTTATTCTATTTCCGATTCAGATAATTTGTTGCCCTTGATGCCGGCAATGGACATGGGTTATTCATAAAAAATAAGTAATTCTCAATTTCCTATATGCCACGAATTAATTATTTTATGATTAATTTTCATTTTTTTTTCATCGCAGCATTTTTCACCTACATAAGGGTATAATGGCTGTTCGGTAAAAAAATCATTATTTAAACATGCATTATCTCTCTATAATATATTGTTTAATTTTCGAAAAATACAAAGGCAGTAAGCAATACGAAGAGGTACTAAAGGAGGTAACAAAAGTAATCCTTATTGTTCAGTTGGTGCAATGGCTGTGAATGTACTCCTCTTATATGACTTGTCATAATAATGTGTGGTACCTATTTTCGGAAAATGTCGTGAAAATTAAAATTTCAACCAAAGGCATTCTCATTATGTCTAATAGACCTGAGTGTTTCTGTAATTTCGATATGTTATTTAATTTCGTGATCCCAATTCGAGAACGTAGTCCACGATATATTATGTAAAATACTAATGCCTCCTGAAATTCAATGAAAATGTGAGATTGCATTCAACATATACATATATACACCACCTAGTATAACTGAGCGTTTATTTAAATCCTCGAGTTTGAAAATACTTGAATGAATTTTAATTCTGAACCTATATGACTCGCTTGTTGGTTGCCAAAGTGAGTAGGAATGCATTCCAAAGACACCCAGGTGCGATGAAATTTCCGCGACCTCGTAATTTTAATGAAGTTCGACTCAACTTTTTTAATACGAATAAACACTCGAGATATTGAAAACAGACGGGCACGCGAGCGTTGGCGCGATATATGCATAAATATTGATAAAATTACGCGTCAAACGTTATCTCCTCATCTCGTACGATTTTCATCAGCGGTAAAAAAGAATTCGAAGAATTCTCGGTGTGACATTCCAAAGAAAACTTTACGCACCTTTTTAAGATCGTCTCGACGCTTCGGAAATCAAAAATCGCATTCAAATATTTGAAAATCCTAACGCGCCCGATGATGGCGACGAAAACCCAACGAGCGCGTTTAACGGATATTAATAAATGCTCTTTAAATTCTTGCCTCGGTAATTGCGCGATTTAACGTATTTTCACGTAGGCAAACTTCTGTCCGTATTAATCAGCTCTGCGGAAAAGTTGAAAGTTTGCTTCCTCTTTGTTGGCGGCGTCTTTAGGCTCGTTTGGAGGCGGCGCGACGTCGAAGCGGAGCGCTTTTAAAAGATAACAATCTGCGAGCACCTGTAATCGCAAAGTTGGAAATAATTTATGGATTAACTTTGATAATTTTATACAACTAACGTGTTCTTCGTATACGTCACAATTTGGGCTTGATGAATTTTTGAAACGCGATGCTTTGGGTTGTTTTTCCGTTGGCGGCTCGATGATCGTCCGTACGCATCGTTTATTCGAAAGGGGACGAAAGTCGCTGTTTTTGTTTGGGCTTCGGTTAGCGTAGCGATTAGTTGTTTATATTCAACAGTTTATAGTCTACGCGGTGAGCGAGTTTTTTCAAGAAGGGCGTTTGAATTGTTTTAAAGCGAGCTCTGTAATTTTTGAAACTTTTTGCCAAACTTGTTGATTTGTAATAGGCAGAAAATACTTTTAACACGCTTTCAACATGCAAATGATTCCAGTTAGCTTTTGAATTTTTGTTGGACTCTTTAATTAAAACGTTCCGTGTTTACACAGTTCGTCCCACTGGGCGATGTACAGTGGGCTCGGGGAATCTATGAGTCGCTGTACTATAGTAGATCTTACGAAGTTAAAAAAAAAAAGGAATCATTTATGTACAGTTATTAAGAACATTTCGGAATAGGAGATTTTGATCTATACAGACCTCATTCAGGTTACACGAGCTCAAAAAATAGGTAAAAAATGATTTCCTAGTTGTAGAAAATGTATAACTATATGTCTACAAAAATTAGAAAAAGATCCACTGTCCACGTTCGAATACGTTTCTGTATAATACCCTTCTTTATAAAATAGACAAATCACTACAAGCATTTCTCAGATGATTATAAACTGACAGGTGACTAATCCGCTTTCTGATTGGTCGTGCGTCACGCGTGTAACAACCAATCAGCAAGTTGGAAAGTGGTAAATTACATCCATGCTCAACTTAATCATAAAAAATAAATACATGAATCAGCAAATAATTCAATCATAAACGAATTTCTGTCGTTCAGTCATCTTCAATGAAAACTGAACGATATTATTTAGAAAGGTAGAAACAAAATATCCTAGATTTTATCACCTTTTAGTCTTATGATCAGGGTTGGATCGTTCGTGAACGCGTTCACGTTCATTTCATTTTAAAAATAAAATTATGACGTACAGTTCACGTTCATACTAAAAATTTGTTCGTTCAGTTTAGTTCACGTTCATTTAAAAAAATAGCTACGTTCAATTCAAGTTTGCATTCATAGTTATTTTGTTCTCGTTTAGTTCAATTCGTGGCAAAAGTTCGCGAACGTGAACGATTTCCATTAAAAAAAAAAAAAATTATTCCTGAAAACTGAAAATAGTAGTGTTGGCGAAACTGATTATTTCTTTAGCTTTTATGGTCAACAGTACTAACAATAGCAACTTTAGCTTTTAATGCTTTTATATAATGTTCATTTTTGAGGGAAAAACACGTTCAGTTCAGTTCACGTTCATTTTGGTGGAAAAGTTCGCGAACGTGAACGATTTTCGTTCAGTTCAAAAGTGAACGACCCATCGGCCATCCCTACTTATGATTGGTTGTTACATGCGTGACGTACGACCAATCAAAAAGCGGATAAGTTACCTATATTACTTTATAAGTGTAGCCAGTCTTTTTATTTTGTTAATACTCGTATAGTGGGATTTTTGTGTTGGGTGTTCAGTGTTCACTTATCTATTGGACGCACAATATGGTGTGATATAGGAATATTAGAAAACCAGCGTTCCATGGTCGTTCCCTTGAAGTTTCGTTTCCTAGGTGAGGGGAGGACACAGTGGACGATGTGTACTTTTTCAACAAATAAAAAAATAATTCTTTCGCTTCCATGGAGATGGTGCATGAAAAACTAAAATTAAAATTTCAAAAAAAATGTTGTTAAAAATTTTCAAATATTTTTGACAATTAATGCCGGATTTAAGGGGGTATAAGCCTTATCTTTTCTACTTTTTCGAAAAAAAAATATATATGTATGCACCTAGTTCAGTAGTTGCAAAATGATCCCAAATGAAAAAAATTTCAGCCTCTAGGTTAATATTTACCCCTCCCATAATAGTCAAAGTTTGCAAATAAGCAAAATTTTTTCAAAAATTTTAAAAATTATGTTGGACGTATTTAAATTTTTGGAGTTTAAGCATCATGTTTTGCCTTCCCAACTTCGAAAAATAAATAAAATGCAATTTTTCCTCTATCCAGGGTTCCAAAAAATACCTATGCTATGTTGCTAAAATACCCTATTTTTACCTGTTTTCCATTTTATTAGTATCATTTATTTGCTAATAATTAATTAAATTTGTGTAAGAGTAAGTAGCTGAGTACAATCATAAGGTATTCTTTAGTCTTTATGCTCAAACAATATAAATGTAGTGGTGCATTTTCATTATTAGGGGGTCCCAAAAAGTCATATATGAGTATAATTACAATTTACTATTCAAGCTACCTAAGAATTATTTCATACTTACAATATTCAATGATTCAATTTTTAAATAATCCCACAACTCTTTGCTTTATACCAGAACTCACCAAGCGTAGGTGGCTGTGAATCGAGGGCCTCCGGCCAGTCGGGTAGTAGGCAAGAATTTGTTGAATAATTCAAATTTAAAAATTGTTTTAAATGCGACATATGGCATCGCGTAGCGAAACACTTTTCTTACGGAATAAGTATTAAATCGGAAAATGCTTTCGGACCCTCCATTTATTGGTTCATTTATTCACTCACCTAAATCAACTACTCCACGACATCTCGTTGTAGATTTAGACTGTAAAACGATTGGGAAGCTCCTTTCCATAGCCAAAATTTATCGGTCGTTCAATTTGAAACCTCGCAAGTTCGATAGAAATCAAAAATTTCTCTATTTCTGATCTCAGCACGCACTAAATACATTTATTAGAAATGGTATTGTCCGCAACTTTTTAAATTTGAATTATTCAACAAATTCTTGCCTACTACCCGACTGGCCGGAGGCCCTCGATTCACAGCCACCTACGCTTGGTGAGTTCTGGTATAAAGCAAAGAGTTGTGGAATTATTTAAAAATTGAATCATTGAATATTGTAAGTATGAATAATTCTTAGGTAGCTTGAAATAGTAAATTGTAATTATACTCATATAATGACTATTTTTGGGACCCCCTAATAATGAAAATGCACCACTACATTTATATTGTTTGAGCATAAAGACTAAAGAATACCTTATGATTGTACTCAGCTACTTACCTCTTACACAATATTTAATTAATTATTAGCAAATAAATGATACTAAATAAAATGGAAAAACAGGTAAAATAGGGTATTTTAGCACATAGCATAGGTATTTTTGGAACCCTTGGATAGAGGAAAAATTGGCATTTTATTTATTTTTCGAAGTTGGGAAGGCAAAACATGATGCTTAAACTCCCAAAAAATTTAAATACGTCCAACATAATTTTTTAAAATTTTTTGAAAAAATTTTGCTTATTTGCAAACTTTGACTCATTTATGGGAGGGGTAAATATTAACCTAGAGGGCTGAAATTTTTTTCACATTCTTTTGGGATCATTTTGCAACTACTGAACTAGGTGCATACTCAATTTTCCAAAAAAAGTGAAAATCGACCCACCCTATTGGACACTCTAAAAATGCTATTACCTATGTTAAATATTGAAGTCGAATTTCCTGAACAATTTTTTTTTGTTCTACTGTATTACTAGTATGAATTTTTTTCAAATTATAATTAATCTAAAATCCTTGAATTTTTATATGTATATACTTTCGATTCCAAGAGTAGTATGTAAAAAAAGTGAATTTTTTTTTTAATAAATATAATAATAATTTGATATATAACAGACAGTTTTCATATTCAAAGAAATCTTTGAATTACAATTAATTTTGTCCAGCTAGACGTATTATTTATAGCCACAGTGTGCCCAGTGTGATGTATTTCGAATAGGCGTACCAGCTGCATTAAACATCTAAATCTCTCCTGGACGATGTTGGACGTTAGGGCTTAATTGACAGCACGTGACCGCATCGCAGTTCAAAAGTATCCGGCATCATAGGCCTTGGTAAGATGGCGAAAACTCGTATAGCAATTTAACTTTCGAGCCATTTCCTCACGATATGGCGGAAAACTATTTTACTATATACTTCGATATAGCGTCGACTAGAGAATGAAAAAATACTTACATAAGACGAGAAGACCACGTTTCATATTTTACGATCATTTTGATAGACTAGGCGTTTGGCCGTGCCACAACGGCGGTTGGTATATGCATAACGCGAAGATATATCGCAATTTTCTTTATTATCGTGTTCGCTAGCCTATAGTGAAAAGTTCACGAAAAACCGAAGAAATAAGATATTTAAACCAACTCCGGCACCGTTACATTTATTTCTTCATATTTTAAATTGACTTCCGCTGTAACCCGTAAAACTTATAGTATAATCGCACTCCATAAATGTCGAAGTAATCTTGCGTTGCGGTTTTAATACTTCCCCGGAACGTAAACCGAACCGACCGTTTCCTTTGTGTAACGTTGGTGTCTTCCAGTGGTGACAGATTTAGAGGCTCGCGTCGCGCTAATAATCACGACCTCTTACCTGTCGACGAAATAAATGACATAACAGGGTGTATTCGGAAGCAGTTTTGTATATTTGGGTTCGAGCCCGAGTAAAACATTTTTGAACTGAAGGATCCTTTATCTGTTCTACCTCGTTGGCGATAGGTGTTTGTTGAAGCTGAGCCCCTTGAGGTGACGCGATTTATATACTCGAGCGATGCGAAAGAAGTACCGGTTCGGGTCAAAGAGGATTTACGAAGTGTCAGGGTTCGTTTGATGAAATTATGTTTGGTTGGTAAAGCAGGATATCGGTTTAATTCGTAGAGTTGGGAGATGTATTTTGTAAACGATATTTTTGGCATTTTATTTGTCCAAAATCATTAGATGTGACGAGTTCCCCAATATTTGCTAATAATGTAGAATAATGAATTTTTTTTCATCGTATGGAATTTTTCTTCATTTTTATTTTATTTTTTTATTTATGGATTTTTCTAAAAATTTTTATCAAACTTTTCTTCATTTTTTAGGCGTTTTTCTTTATTTTGAATATTTTTTAATTTTTAATTTCGTTAGTTCTTTTAATTTTATCGATTATTTCTATTTTTGTTTTTGTTTTATTTTAAAGAATAATGAATTTTTTTTCATCGTATGGAATTTTTCTTCATTTTTATTTTATTTTTTTATTTATGGATTTTTCTAAAAATTTTTTATCAAACTTTTCTTCATTTTTAGGCGTTTTTCTTATTTTGAATATTTTTTAATTTTTTAATTTCGTTAGTTCTTTTAATTTTATCGATTATTTCTATTTTTGTTTTTGTTTTATTTTAAATATTTTCTGAAGTCAAAATTAAGAGTAAGTATACCTATGGTCCTTTCCAGTTTCAAAGTGTCTATGCGCGGAACGACGATTTAACTCTCATGCCTGTCTTTCTCAATGATCTTGGTCTATTCAAGATTATTAGCAGGGGGAAGGGGAAGCGGTACAGCTGTGATGCACAACATTTTTGAACATTTTGTAATGTGACGTCTACTCCTTCGCTATGTAAGTAATTTTGAATATATGGTATTGATTGTTTTAGACAGAGCAACCAAGAGCTATGGTTAAGTTAGGAGGAAGATGCTTTCATAAACCTTTCATTAAAAAAAATTATTGAGTTTTTCCGGTTCTTGAATTTTTACAACAATATAATGTTGTTTTTAAACTTTTTAAATTTTTACTTACTTCTTCAGTGTTTTTTATTAACGTGTCATGTACAGCTATGATGCTAAAGGCACAGATATACGTATTCATATATGGATTTTATTAGGTCTGTAAAGAAGAAAAAGTAGAGTAGGTTGTTACTTATTGATGGATTATCTGGTAATAGTGGGGGAAGGATATTCAAAAAATTAAATTTTGTACATAAAGGAGTATATTTAGGGCAGTTGATTAAGACGTGGAAGGGTTATATAAATGTTACAAAGTGAGCATGACGTAAGTTCGAATTTGTTAATGATATGGAAGTGAGTGAAACTGGTATGCCAATTCGAAGTCTATACAAAACTACTTTTTCGAAAAGATCAGCGTTGAGATGTATCTCATAGCCTCGCAGCTGGTTTGATGGTTTTGAATTTATAGGTAGATGACTGAAAAGATCAATGATTATTAAATGCGACATTTAGGAGAAGTTTGGTAGATTTGTTAAAGTCTGTTCGTATGGTTTAAATTTTTTAGTTTTTGAATATTCTTCTCGTTTTGAGACTTTTTGGATGATTTTCGAATTTATTTGCAATTTTTGAAAAAATTTTTAATTTTACATAAGATGTTTTCTTTTTGTGAATTTTTTTAGATAATTTTTTTTATTTTTTACTATTGTTAGTTTTTTCGATTTTTTTGTATTTTTTGTCATGGAAAAATTTGTCATTTTCAAAAAAATTATTTTTTCCGACGTTTTACTTTTTTTTTTCGGACAAATAAGCCTTTTTTTGGAAATTTTCCATTTTTATACTTTTCTGGACCAATATTTTATTTCAAGACATTTCTTCGAGTCCACTTGTCTTTCTTTTTCTAATTTCATTATGTTTTTGACGCTATTTCATCATTGAACGTAAATTAATTTTTGGAATTGGTTCCGAATTTAGACTCTTCTATACTTTTCATCTATAAACACGTACCCAACTTTCCATACTACCTACATTAACGAAAATGCGATAGTTAAGCTCTTCACATTCCTAAAAAATAATCAACTCCCTCCGTCAAATCTAATTAATTCAAGCCGTGTCTCTGGCCGTTGTAGCAGTACATGACATGCTGATAGAGAAAAGTAAAGTAAAAATAAGTAAGAAATTTTTCATTCCTTACCAACTTGTCCCTCCATCTGGGTGGTCAAAAAAAAAGCAAACTTAGTGTTTTTTAATAAGTTCCGAATTTATTTATTTGTGCTATATACTATAGTTGGTTTTTTTCTTTTTTGTTACATTTTTTATTTAATTTTTTATATCAGAATTTATGAAATATTTGTTTGAATGTATTCTTTACGATATGAAGGATTTGAATGATATGAAGAAAAACTCAGTTAAACGTATTTGGATGTTTTTTATCATTTTCCTTTCTTTCTTTTTCTTTTTACTGACCTCATCTATGAATCAAAGCAGAGTTTTAAAATCAAAATTAATTTTTATTACGTTAGTTGAAATTTCAGAATTGTATTTTGCAATCGCAGTTGGCCGATTACCAGTACCAACGGCCGTGAAATCCGGTAAGATGCTCCCGGAAATGTTTTACACAATTTACTCATTCAACCAATTTCCTTTGTTGTGTTATTCGTCGTAAAGATTTTACGCGACGACAAAGAAGCGGGGCGTTTTTTAAGAGGCGAAGAAAAAGAAAAAATTGTACATTTGAATAAATTCATTATTCGAGCTGAATATAAACGTTCGTCGGTTTACGAAATTACCGAAACGATTGGCGGGTTAAAAATTACCGAGAAATTTGTAAAATTCGTCGAAGAAAGTTCGCAACGAGCGAGCGAAAGTTGGACGGACGATAAATGAATAGAGAGAAGATCGAAAAACGACGGCGAAAACAATCGAGTGAGATTGAGGCGTTTAACGAGCTAGATATAGCGAATACGAGTCTGGTTGGGAGTTTCGCGGCTTTTTCTTTGTTATGTTTCGGAAAGCGAATCCCTTAACGGGGCTTTTTTTGGGGTAAAATTTTTCAAACGATTGAAGATATTATTTATTCGGGAAAAATGAAAACCAGTGGGTAGGATTTGGAAAGGCTGAATCGCGAATGGCATTAGGTTGCTTGGGTTTTAGGCGATACGCCGGTATAGTTCTCGGTACACCTTAATTAAAAGGTTTCGGTGCAAACACGTCCGAAATGGGGAAAGTTACCCCTTCAGCGGTATACGCAAATTGAAAGCTCCTCGACCGCGAAGACTTCTCCGGTATTCAGCATCATGTTAAGGGTCTGTCATCGAGACAAGTCTGCGCGTTTACCACAAAAGTCCATTAACAAAACCTGATTACTTTCTAAAAAGAAGGACCGAATACATTGCGAATATAACGTCCTTTGTAACATTTTAATCCGCGCCGGCCTTTTCCGTTCAAAAGATACTACGGTATTAAGTTACAACGAATAAAATAAGGGGACAAAGGTTTAGTTCACCGTTAAGAGCTTCGATAATAAAGACTATTATATACGAGCAAAGGTTGACGATGTTCATTTAATTAATTACTTCGTCGAATTTCGGGATTAGTTTTGCGCCCCGCGTCGTCCGTACTATATGGTGGTGACGGCGTGGCCGCGCCTTCGCTTTATTTTCGCAATAATTACTATTTTACGAAATTTAATCGAAATCAAAGCGTTTACGCTTACCTGCAAGGTTACATTGGTTCAATTTAACCGCTTATGCGAATTCGAGATATTTGAAAGAGGGATTCCGCTCGATGGAAATCGCGGCTTCAATGTTTCACTGAAAAAATTACTAAATTGTTTCCTTCATTTCAACATTTTTTATATTTGACGTTGTAGAGAACGTTCGTTAAATGTAAAAAACATGTCATTGCCCTGTTGAAGTTCAATTTTTGAAAGAGCTGTATAGGAAGTGACCCTTTTTTTATTACAGTTACCTCGGTTACTATCGGTCGTAATTGAAGAAAATTTATACCAAATTAAAGGGCGATTATTCAGAAATGGCGCGATGGCCGAAGCTTTCGCGTAGCGACCGCTTTCGCTGTCGTGTTGAGGTAACGGGATAAGACGTGCAACGGCAGAGGCTGATGCTGAAACAAACAACTCGTATGAAGCGTGGAGAAGAACTGTGTTAAAATAAACAACATTACTTATATTTATACAAAAACGTGAAATTGGAACGACCAATCACAATTGAGATGTGTGTTACATGGGAAAGACAGCGTTATGGTCTATATTATTTGCACAGTATTACTTTATACGGTATTACTTTTAGACGGTACTACTTTTACACTACAGTACTTATGACCCACACAACACTGTTTACATCAAATTGTCAATGATTTTACGAGAAATGAATGTGCTCGTCTCTTTTGTCATTAGATCAATTCCTAAAAAAGATACAACAAAAAAATTTGTTTTTGATGGGTTCTGAGCTACTGCCTCCCCTGTGCAGTAAGCTTATCAGTCATCTCCCATCAATGCGACGTTCATTGAGTTGTTTATGAGGCTTCTCTTAATAAATGAATGAAAAAATATATTCATATGCAATTTCCCTTATAAGAAGATCAATTATTAATCTAGTTAATCTTCTACTATATAATTGAGGAGGGTAAAACTTTGTCCGAGGTAAAGTCGAGATACACGCAACGATGAAAGTTGCGAGTGGTTTCATGTGATAGGGCTGAACGAGGAGATCATTCTTAACGCCTCAGGCAACTCACGAAAAGCTCCATGAAGCTCGAAAAAAAAGCTTTAAAGAAACGTCCAGTAAATGGGCCGAAGAAGTTGTACACATATCTATGACGCTCGACCAAACGTCATTCCACAACCCCGAAGAGTAGTTAATAAATTATCCACCAGGATCTCCCTATGATGTGCGCAATTTTTAAATTTTGGACTTGGAACGTGAGATTGTGTGACCTCACGTTTCATTAAACCAGCTCACGTTTCAATATTATGGAGTAAAATTTTATATAAATGTAGCAGGAATGTGAGTTTGTGTGAGCTCATGGAAAAATTGAACCGTGAATTAGCGTGACGGGGCATGAGTCAAGGTCTTTTAGTTCACAATTTTTTAGTGTTGCAGAAACGTGAGTTTGCGTGACCTCACATTTCATTGAACTGTGAGTTAGTTTAATGGGGCAGGAGTCCAGGTCTTTTAGTTTGCACAGAAGGTGAGTTTTTGTGACCTCACGTTTCATTGAACTGTGAGTTGGCGTGACGGAGCATGAGTGGAGGTATGTTAGTTCCCACGTGATATATGGAGCAAAATTTTATAAATGTAGCAGGAAGTGAGAGGATGTTCTCAAGTTTCATTCAACCAGCTCATGTTCTAATATGGAGTGCACTTTAATTGAACCAGCTGGAGTTGTAATAAAGTAGTGATGTGGTCATTTGTAATGTGGAGTAAAAAGCATAAGGATCCCTCCTCATGGTACCTCACGTTGAATGGTTAGCGAACGAAATAAAACCTCAACTTATGCATTCGAATGGCATCTTATGCCGAATGGTTGACTACCGAAATTATTATTTTAGATATTTTTTCACTGTCTATGTTTTGAAATAATTCAACGAATTCCGATGTAGATATATCAATGTTTTTTATTTTGTTTTTTGCAGTAATTTCAATTTGTGGCTAACTGAGATTAAAAAAAAATTAATTTTAACGTCTTGAATATAATTTGAATGAATATAATTTTTTTAAATGAATAATAACATTACTTATGTATCAGAACCAAAATTTAAAAACTTTTTGCGTAATTTATTTATTGATTTTTTTTTTTTTCTTTTGAATTTGGTGGATTGATAATATTTTTATTATTCATTTTTCAAGAACCACTAATAAGATGATCAACATGGTGAACCAATTTTTTTTTATGAAAATGAATGGAGCATGAGAAGAATAATTTACAAATAACTTTTAGAAGATGTGAAAGAAATTCCCGAACCCCAGAACTAATCAAAATGAGCTCAAGATTTTCAAAAAAATTGAAAATGAAAAAAAAATAATTTTTAAACAGTTTTTTATTTAGTTTAAAAATCACATTATGTTGTTTCGAGACTAAAATAATTTTAAGCGGACAGTCTTCATGAAATTTAAAAAGTTAACGATTTGTTTTTTTGAAAAACACTAAATTTTTGGTATTTCCAAAAATTATTCGTTATCAAAATATGGCTTCTTAAATTTGAGTCAAAATGGATCCAAAATGGTGGATTATCAAAATTTAAGTGAGCTTAAGGAGCCTCAAATAGTAGAAATGTAATTATAATGAACTCAAAGTAATATTGAGAGTAAGAAGTACAGTATATCCCAATTTACCTCCATACGTGTTGTTGGAGGGGAGGAGGGTAATCGACCTCAAATTGTAAGGGGGTACATGAGAGATCGAAAATTTTTTACTGTGGTGTCGTATGATAAAATGAACTCAAATGACTAACCTGTTTTGACTTCAGCTTCCTAAGTACATTTAGAGGGGAATTAGAGCAAAAAATAGCTTTTAGAGGGGAAACAACTGCAGGAAATTTCACGAATCTTCCATATTTCATCACTAAATCGATCTAAAAACGTCAAAATTTGTGTGTGGGGTTAGTTGATGACCAGAATATAACCTCTTCGATTTGGGTCAAAATGGATCCAAAATGGCAGATCTCAACAATTTGAAGAGTAGTTATAATTTGAGAAATATGTGTTCATGTAATTATTGCATGGCAAGGAATACTACATTTGTTCTAATACTAACTTCTCAAGTGTTTTGGGAAGGGATAGGGTCGGGGTGTTTAGACTTGGTATTGAGCATGGCCTGTAGATATGAAGAGGTTAGCGGTGTTATTTGCAAACCTGAACGAGCACCAGTTAAAAACTCAGCTCCAGTGATGTGGCATGGCTGCTCACATTTTTTTTTAAATTAGTTCACTGATTATTTTTTACCATGATTAAGACATCGTCACCAAAATTTCGCATAAATTAAATACAATTGTGTAGTTTTTGTATGCTTGCCATTTGGAGTTAAGATCTTTGGAACTGTAGAATGTTCAAGCCTAGGGCAACTACATTTTTTCCTTCCGCTCAGTGGCCTTATAAAATTCTGATACTCGGTTTTGTACATTTCTCATGTTTGAACATGTCGATGGAATATTTCTCTCCAGCAAGCGAATAATTCTAATTTCTACCGTGGTAATTCCCCTTCAACCGTTTCCTCGACCCAGAAAAACCGAAAAAAGGTCGCAATTCGCCAATTACATTGCCTGAAGGGTGTTTGTCGTCTTACAGCGTGAGGTTGTACTCGTAGTCTGTGTTTGCATGGGTCGGGAGGCGTATGCGGAAGATTTCGTCGTCGTATGAATAAATACCTTTATGCGAAATCAGTTTCAACCCTTGTAGCTTCTTAATTCAGAGAATTGGAATTAGGTTGAAATCGTCTATTCTTCGAGATTACATTTTCAAGCTTCTCAAAAGAGCCATCCCTCCCATCCATCGATATCTATAAGAAGATTAACGTCAATTGTTGTTGTTCGCTTATTCCGTGAAAATATTCATAACTGTATTTAACATTCGTAATATAAGAGGAGCGAATTCTATAGGATTGTTCGAAAGGGAGCTTAAATCGTTTCCGCATCGTCGGCAAATATTTTCCGTATCCGAAACGTTCCTTCCTGAATGGTCTGTTGCATTCAGATACCATTAATTATCGCTAGCGAGTTCGCGACAAACGAAACGATGCGCTAGGTATGCGATATTTGAGGATATTTTTTCGCGAGACGAATGTATTGGTGACGATTAAGCCCATCACGCGAAACAGTTCAAGGGCTAGTTCGAGCCTTTCGAGTAGAGTGTGGGTGTCCACTGAAGCGACCGCGGCGATCATGTCGCGTCGTTGTAAGACGATAACAGTAATAATAATTTTTCCGTCAACGCCGCGTCGTAAAGGCGGACCGGATTTTTACGGCGAGTCGTTATTCTGTTTCCTATAACGAATACGAGAAAAGAAATTAAGTTCTCGGCGCGATGTTTTCGCGCGAGAACGCGGTATAAAGGAAAGAAAAGTATACGAAGAGGCGAGCCACAGCGTAGTAGTCTGTATACGCTATAATTTCATGGCACCGTTCGAACGACGATATAATAATAGAAAATAACCAAGAAATTATTATCGTTTGCGCCATTTGAAGCGACGAAAAAAGCGAGCGAGAAAAAAAAGGGACAAGCTCCGTCGTCTTTTTATTTTCGCTAACACTTCGCAGACGACGAATTTCGCGAGGATTTGTTCGTTATTAAAAGAAGCATGTTGGCGCGACAAATAGTGATTATAGCTCGGTATCGGAAAAATAACGGAAAATTTTTAATCATTAAGGGGTTCGGTGATATTCGAATACGCTGCGAAATCCTGCGCGTCCGCATGTTTCCGTATCGAAAACGACGTTAGTGTAGTTTTTTTTCATCGGTTCGAATTTTCAATTAATTTTTTACCAGCTAAAAAATAAAACGTTTTAAACTATAAAGAAAAGATTTTTATCTCGTCCAAACGTTATTTCAGGCGAGTGTAGATCGCCACTTTCATACTGCTCGATCTTCGCTGCGGACACGTGGAAGCGACCCCTTTTACACATCTTAATTTACGCACGTAGCGTCCTCGTAGTCGCCACTGTATTCTATTAAGATGGTTCGATCATATCGCGAATGATATTCGTTGTCTTTTATACGGCGTTTCTTTTTTTCAATAGCATAAAGTTTTTCTATAGTGTACTGTCCCTTTCTCGATGATTGTCATTTGTAACCCTAATCATTCGGCTCATTCTGAATCTTTTGTAAGCGGGACCCTTTGGAAAATCTTTTTTTTTCGAATTGATGTTTCTTTAAGGGAATGCGTATTTCGATACGAATAACTTTTCACAATTGTATTAACCAGCGGAAGTAATTAAGAGTTCGGAAACGACGTAATTGACGGTTTAATCTGATTGGGCGGAGGGTTTTAATAACTATTTGAATTAGAGGGTTGTTTTACTTTCCGAGAGATCCTTTCGATGATTTGAGAGGCGAGTGGGCTGTTGGGAGGTTTATGAAAAGCTATTTAGCTATCTAAAATCGAAGTTTTTATCGAGTCAATGTAAAGCCAAGAGCTGAGAAAGACGATGAAAAACAGGAAGATTCAGAATATCGAGAAACTACGTAAGCTCAGTATCAGCCACTAGGGCATGAAAGAGAATTGATTTTTAGGTCCTTGATATTTCATTTTCGGCGAATTGGATGTTTTTGGAAGAGAAATGAAAAGATAAATTAGCAGCCATGCCGCATTACTGGAGCTGAGTTTTGAATTGTAGCTTGTTCGCATGCTTATAACGTTGCTATTCCTTTCATGTCTACAGACCATACCAGGTATGGCGCCTGATAACTTCATTTTGTACCTTCTAAAATTGCATGAGAAGTTGAATTTAGGATGTGTAGTAGTGCTTGCCTACAACAATCATTTGAGCCTATATTTTTCAAATTTTAGCCGTTTGAGGCTTCGAGAACTTTCCTATGTTTTTTTTTTTTTTTTTTTTTTTAATTGTCAGCCGAGTAGCAAGAGACACGTGAAAAGTGAAAGAAGAGCTACACTTATGGGAAAAGACGCGTCAAGCAAAGGAATCTGAAGAGGTTTGATATAATGAAGTAGTTGTCTTAAAGAGTTACAGTAAGAATGCGTGGAAGGGCATAGTTATTACAGAAAACGGAATAGTATTCACAGTCCTGGAAAAGGTGAGCAACTGTAAGTTGTATTTGGCAATAATCGCAGACATGTGACAAGGTGCGTAATAGAAGGTGGGCGTGCATAGGTTAGCAGTGACCAAACTGAAATCTGCATAGGAGGACCTCTTCTCTACGATTTACACTATTTGAGGTTCGCCTTAGGGCAGAGTCTCTGGTTATGAGTCGATATTTATTTGAAAAGGAGGTGTGAAACCAAATATCAGACCACTTTTGAAATTTTTGAATATTCATCATTTTGTGTATATTTTAATATCAATTTAAGGCAAGATATTTAGTACCAAAAAAATGTAGAAAGAAATGTATATGAACATTTCATAGAAGAAAATGAGATACATGAAACCGAAAATGAATTCTGTAGGGTACGAGTGTACCTAATACTCCTATAACTACAAGTGGCTACAAGTCTACAACCAATATGACCATAGACGTAGAATCAACAAATATGAAATAAAGTTCAGTTATACATTTTGTTTTTATACCTACTTCATTACTTTATTTGTAAAATTACTCTACAAAATTATTGAAAAAAAAATTGATCCTTGATTCATGATCTGTATAAATTTATCCACCCATCACAGATTAACACCTGATCCGTGATTCATGATTCGGATCCTAAACTAATTTTGATCCGTGATTTGTATTGTTCTTTTTTTTTTTGATTCTGCCCGACCTTGTTCGCATTTAATTGAATGGTCATTTTACATATTTTCTGTTACGGGTTTTTCCTTTACGCATCAGATACGTACCTATCTACACGTGCGAAATCCGTTCGACCCCTGTAACTAGGTACCTACTAGGGTGGGTCGATTTTCACTTTTTTTGGAAAATTAAGAATGTACCTAGTTCAATGGTTGCAAAATGATCCCAATAGAATGTAAAAAAAATTTCAGCCCTCTAGGTCAATATTTACCCCTCCCATAATTGAGTCAAAGTTTGTAAATAAGCAAATTTTTTCAAAAAATTTAAAAAAATTTTGTTAGACCTATTTAAATTTTTTTTTGCGTTTAAACATCATGTTTTGCCTTCCCAACTTCGAAAAAAAATTAAAATGCCAATTTTTCCTCCATCTAGGGGTTCCAAAAATACCTGAAATATGTGCTAAAATACCTTATTTTACCTGTTTTTCCATTTTATTTAATATCATTTATTAGCTCTTAATAATTAATTGATATTGTGTAAAAGATAGTAGCTGAGTACAATTATGTGGTATTCCTCAGTATTTAAGCTCAGACAATACATATATTGGTTCATTTTTACAATTTGAAAAGTACCCAAAATAGCCAATAACTTAGCTCTGTTTTATACTCATTCTTACAACATAATTTTGAATGACGAATATAGCGCAGCTCTTTACTGTTATATCAACTACAAATTTTCAAATACTCATTTATATACGTAGGTATATTTAAATTATCCAACGTCTAGCCGATAGACGTGCATCAGTCATATGCGTTGAGCTGCTTAACAGCTGATGTTCGCCCCCACTCTGTCACAGTAGGAAGTAAATCTCGTTTGAAATCGCGACAGGTTAGATTTTCTTACATTTTTAAATCCTTTTTACACCAAATATTCATTCCGCTACAAACCGTTTCCTTATTTTCATTTCTAGATGATGCCATCTTTCGAATTTAAGAAAGATTTCAAAATTTGAATAATTCGGTAAGTTCTTGCCTATTACCCGGCTGGCCGGAGGAACTCGATGCACAGCCACCTCCGCGTGGTGAGTTCTGGTATAAAGCAAAGAGCTGTGCAATTATTTGCCAATTGAATCATTGAATATTGTAAGTATGAGTATTAAGTAACTCTTAGCTAGGTAGAAATGGTAAATTGTAATTACTCATACAATGACCATTTTGGAGACCCCTTATTGTGAAAATGAACCAATATATGTATTGTCTGAGCTTAAATACTGAGGAATACCACATAATTGTACTCAGCTACTATCTTTTACACAATATCAATTAATTATTAAGAGCTAATAAATGATATTAAATAAAATGGAAAAACAGGTAAAATAAGGTATTTTAGCACATATTTCAGGTATTTTTGGAACCCCTAGATGGAGGAAAAATTGGCATTTTAATTTTTTTTCGAAGTTGGGAAGGCAAAACATGATGTTTAAACGCAAAAAAAAATTTAAATAGTCTAACAAAATTTTTTGAAATTTTTTGAAAAAATTTGCTTATTTACAAACTTTGACTCAATTATGGGAGGGGTAAATATTGACCTAGAGGGCTGAAATTTTTTTTACATTCTATTGGGATCATTTTGCAACCATTGAACTAGGTACATTCTTAATTTTCCAAAAAAAGTGAAAATCGACCCACCCTAGGTACCTACCCAATGCAGTTGCGGCGTGGAAGTGATAAACTGGTTTGCTACTACACGCGCGCTGCTGTGGTGGAGACGTTCAGCTTTGCCACCACGAATGGTTATAAATACGAGTTAGGCGCTTCGTTTAGTATCATTTATAGCGATTTTGAGTTGGCAGTATTGTGGGTTTGGCCGTACCAGCTATGACTTTCGCTTTAGTGAAGGGCCATAGAGGACTCGCGCATTTTGTGATGAGGCTCTGGTGCGAGTCCTCCACCTATGCTGAAGTTCCAGCAAGTGTTGTAGGAACGAACATATGTCTGTTCTTGTTCTTGTTCTCGTTTCTAGAAAGACCCAGTTATTTGATCCTGTTCCTGACTCGTTCTTATTCTCAGTGTTTCAACTGTTCTCGTTCCGTTCTTCGTTCTTTTAATTCTTTACAATGTTGTTCTCGTTCTGTTCTTTGTTCTTTCAATGCTTTATGGTGTTGTTCTTGTTCGTTCTTCGTTCTGTTCTCATTCTTCAACTTTTTCTTTTGTTCTTTCTTTCGATAACATGTTTACAGTTTATGTTGTTGTTGAAATTGAAAATTAATTAATTGAAGATAATAATTTAAAAAAAAATTACTTATATGGGTATACGTAGCACTTGCCTGCTTTCGAGTATACGTTTCTTATTTTCTCTTTCCCCTAATGATATCTATTAATTTTATAATAAATCATGAACTTTCAAAAGAACGAAGAATAACAAAAAATTACATGGTTCTTGTTCTTGTTTTTGTACCTTAACATTGTTCATTAGTTGGTTCTCGTTCTGCTCTTCGATCTTTCAGTTTGAAAATATTCTATTCTTGTTCTGTTCTTTGTTCTTCAGATATATCACTTTTATGTTCTCGTTCTTGGTCCTGTTCCTCAGGAACAATGAAAATTCTCCGTTCTTGTTCTTTGGTTTGTTCCTACAACACTGGTTCCAGCGACTGGTGGAGTTTGCAAAGACCTCGCGCGTTTGTGAAGAAAGTCTCCGGCCCTGCGCTTTCATGAGGTGGACCCGGTTCTCGCGCGTTTGTGAGGGGAACCAAGCGAACGACGTCAATCGGTGGATACACTGGTTGAGTTGCGAATTCTCCAGCAACCAACTCGTGACGCTATCAACGACGCGAAATTTATTTGTGTGGTTTTTTTTTCCTTTTTCTCTCTTTCTTCCTTTTCTGTTTTCTGTTTTCTCTTTGGTTCGCACGGAACTTTTTGCTTTGGCTAGAGACCTCGGCTGAAATTCTCCATTACATTCTATCATCTTAATGTGATAGTGGCGAACCAGTGTAAAATCGTGAGACAATTTCGCTCGGGGGGTGGAGGCAAAATTATTTTGCTGGAAAGTTGCAGCTAATGTCTAGCTGCCTCGGAAGGAAGGGAATATGCTGCTTACATGCTTCTCTTGTTTCCAGGTTGTTTCGTTTTACTTGAGATCTCGTGGTTTTATTTTTGGAATAAAATAAATGGATATCTTACGCTGTGACCTTAGAAGAGGTAAGTTTATGAACTAGCGAGCCTCGCTTCTACCCACGTACTGTTTCACTATGACCCTCGATCTCTCGTTCCAGTTGCGTGACCCCACTACTATCACCACATTTTGATGAGATTTTGATGATAATAACGAAATGAAAACTGTGATAAGTTTTTCAATGCTATTAAAAATGAATTTAAAATGATCAAAGATTTAGTTACTAATGATTTTTTTGTTCACTTCGTTCATCTAATAAAAAATACTTAAGCAGTGGAGCAGAAATCGACAAGATCATCGATGTGCAAATGTACAGTTGAAAGAGAAAGAGATGAATAACAAATTAATATCATAATGCACAACTAATAAGAAGAATAAGGGCCGTATGCAAGAACGATACTTAAGTACTTACTTAACGTTCATTTCTTTCCGCCATGCCTATTGTTTAGTAATTCTTAAGTATCCAATTTCGACTACTTAAGCAAATGCTTAAGTTAAGTATCGTTCTTGCATACGGCCCTAAAAAACAAAAAATATTCAATTTCAATTTCTTATCATGTTATCAGGAACGCGGCTACACTTATTAGATATCACAGCCACATTATATCATTGTTACCAACCCATAATATGGGAAAGTCTAGCCGGAAATTTAGCGTTCAACGGCAGAGATGGAAAGTTAGCCGAAAGCCGGAAGTTGGCCAAATTTAGGCAGATAGCAGAAAGCTAAAAGTTCAAAAGTTTTAAGATGTTCACCTAAAAGCTAGCCAAAAGCCTTTACAAATACAGCTTTTTTTTCAGCTTTTTGGTTTTGAACTATTGGCAAGTTGCCAATGGCAACATCGTAATAAACCCACGTCAGTGTTGCCAACTTGTGTTGTTCATTGAGAAAATTCAAAAGTTTCAAGCCAAAAGCCAAAAGTTTTAAAAGCTGAAAGCTAGCTAAAAGCTAGTTATAAAACCTGAGAAGTTTAAAGCTAAATCTAAAAGTTTGATTTCTCAAAAACCTAGCTGAAAGCCAAAAGCGCAAGCTTTATTTTTCGGCTTTCCATCCCTGTTCAACGGTACCTGAATCGAATAGACACCAGGTATGTATATTGAAAAAATGAACAGAAATAAAAAACATTATTTAAAAACCTATGAAAAAATAGTTCTGTTAATGTTTTTGACGATTCTTTCTCAATTCTTCCACTTACGCTTTTTATTTAAGTTTATTAAGTGGTAGACAAATTTTATTGTTGAGCTATTTTCTTGAGATTTTTTCAACGTTATTTATTAGGTAACATGTATAATGTATTATACTACTCCATATGGGAACTACAACAGAATTAGATTTTGATCATTTTAATTTCTTTGTTAGGCTCCACTTTTACCTGTGAGCGATGATACTCATTTTCCCTAAAAATTCATCTATATGTTCGGACGTGTTTCTTTCTGAAGATTTTTGTGGACGTTCGAGTCCTTCGATTATAGTTTCTGAGGGAGACTTGTAGAATGACATTTATGTTGCAAGGTCTCTAGCTCCTGAAACATGGTGAAAATACTCCCGGTTAGATTTTTCATTTTTACCATATGTTCCAATTAATACTTATTTGCCAAATATGATTTTTAAACGAATGGCTGATCTTTCATGATGTTCCTGAGGAGTGGAACCTCGAAAAACGTGATTTATGCGGTAAAAATCCTCTCTCTATCTCTAGCCAATTTCAATCAAATGATTTGAAATTTGATATTCGAATGGAGGTAACCAATAAATATACTACTGAATTTTTTCAAATTTTTTATAATGAAAATTTGACATTCCGTAAGTCGCCTCCTTAAGGGAAAAAGTATGATTTTAATGGTAGAACGACTTCTTCATTTGACGTACATGTCATGAAATGCCATATCTCAAAGTCAGCTTGGTACCAAATTTGCTTCCTTTCATTCAAGTTCAAATTGTTTTACTAATATTTTGTACATTGAAGTTTTCAAATTGATCGAGAAAGATCTATGGTGTTTGATACTGGAAGAAAGGAAAAAATCTTTAATTTTGAAACGTCACAATGGATGAAGATGAAGTTTATAACAATACTAACATACTATAGCATAAATACTATAGCTATAAGGGATCGAGTCGCTAGTACGACTACGTAGCATGGAGGAGAAAAGCGAAGTTCATTAATTCGCCGTAATCCATTCACCTTTTGATACGGGCAACGTTTTATTGTCGCGTATAGGAAAAGGAAAAAACTCGCTGGCGCATATTTTGCGCGATGCGGCGCAAAACATTACACGTGCACATCAAAGTGCTCATTCGTCCGTAGTAAATATCCATAGGTTTATGGTATTTTTTAATAATAAAATTCTCGTATACGGCATTTTTAGGTTACGGCTTGGAATGAGGGTATAGAGAGAAGTTTGTTCATCGGACTGATATTTGAAATGAGAAAAAACGTCGAATAGGATGAGATATTCTGAGTGATGGTTACGGGCGTAGAAAAGGGAAAGAACGCGCACAGTGTAGTATTGAAATGTGATGTGTCAACCACATGACTGCTTCCAAAATGAAATATTTTCGTAGGTACAGCATGGAGCCAATGTGCTAGTGTCGAGGGGTAAGGGTGAGGTAAGTTTAGTACATTGACAGATAACTCGGACAAAGTTTCAACATTTTGGAACGAGGCCCGCTCGAGTACTCGGCTTTTTAAAATAAGCACGATAAATCGTATCGAAGGATCGATGGCCTAACGGTTTTTAATTTAATGTAATCGGTTAATTGTCGTCGAAAGAGGAGACCTTGAACTGTACGAGGAATTGTTCATTAGTTAGGAAATGAGCTGACTGGTGAGGTAGAACGGGTGTACGTAAATCATACCCTTCAACGATTACGCACCTTTCGGGAGTTTGGAAAATTTCGCAAATTCTTTCGTGGTAGCACGCTGTTACCAGCGTAGAAACGCGTTTAACGTCGTTATATTAAAAACGAATGAACAAGAAGAGTAATATTTTATCATCGATGATTTACGCCAGTTTATGAAGTTCGACGTAATTCGAGCCTTTGTGGAGGCCGGTCTGAGCGCGTTGAGATTTCTAATTTAACCTTTTCTTTATTGTTGCCCCCGAACAATGGTATTAAGGCAAAAAGCGTCTTGTAAAAGACTGTTATTAATATTAGCGCCTTTTGTCGAGAATTACTTTTCCCTCTTTCCTAATATATTGGCAAACTTTCAAAGTATTACGACAACCTGTTTGAATATTTACCTTGGCAAATGTTGGTGATGGTGTATGTTGCTCGAGAAATGTTGCGTTTCGTGTGATCGCCAACCCCAGTTTAAACGATGTTTATTCGGAGGTTAACCGTGAAATTGGCTAGTTAGATGAGTGATTGAAAGGACAAGTTTACTTTCGAATTGATGTCTAGGGATTTGTTCCCTTTCAACGAAAGACGGAAGTCGAGTGACGAATAACCGTGATTCGCTTATGGTGGCATTGAAGCTCCTTTGATGATGCAGATCGCTGGTTTAATTTTTTAGTTGAGTTTTTGATAAAAACGATAGCTATTACAGCCTACCTGATTTGGGAAGGATGATGGGGGAGGGTAGGATCTTCAAATCTTTGCGTTTAAATTGAAAAATTAATTACCATGATTGCTAATTAAGTAATATCGGTCGCATGGGCTTAATAAATACTATAGACAACATTATAATTTCACGAGATTTTGGTAGATTCAGCTGAAAACTTGATTACTTTGGGATTAATAGCAGTAATTTTGAATTTCAAACGCGAGCTTGCTAAACTTATGATTAAATTTTTATTCGATTACTTTGTCGAACCATGTGAAAAATAGATAAGAATTCGAATTTACAGACCACAGTAGTAGTAATGGCATTTCGTTAAGAAAAAAAAAAAGTGATTAATACCAAACAGCAAATAATGAAGTCGACTCTTACTAACACGTTCAGATAAGTTTAAATTGAGTTCTATATACGAGCGAGAATTATTCAAAGTGTTGAACGTATCGTTAAAATGCAGAAAATATTCATATTAACGTGAATTTTCCAGGCGAATGACACGAAGATATTCGATATTTAATATTTATTACGATGGAATGAAAATCGAATTTAGTACAAAGCGAAATACGTACTTTTGATCTTCGTTTAACATTGGGCAGTCTTGTTTCTTATACTTATATGTGAAATTTCAAACTTTCCATTCCGATATGAAGGGAGAAAAATTCACCCTTGTAGAAGAAATTAAAGGAGACATTTTTTCGTCTATAATAGCGCGCTTTCTGAAAATCCATTCATAACGTTTAACAAACCGAAAAATAAAGATCTCTTTGAGAAATCAACGTTTGAGAATTTAAAGTATGTAAATGAATGAAGTGTAAAAATATAGAAGAATAGAAAAGAAAGTTCGGTTAAGAAAAGGTGTCCTTACTACGTCTCTCAAAGGGCTTAATTAAATATGAAATTCTGACTTGATGGAGGCTTCTGAGGTAGATGAAGTTACCGCAACAGTTCAGTCTAGCTCTTAAATAATTATGTTTTTCTTTGTGAATTGATTCATTTTAAACTAAAAATGAAAAAGAAAATTTTGATGGATAAAGTTGTAACATTTTTTTCAAAATTAATATTTTTCTTTTTCATATTTTTCTTCAGTTGCTGACTTTATTGGTTTATAGTGTTCAATTTTTGAATATTTTGAAATTTTTTTTCATTGGTATTTTTTCGGTTTCATACGTTTTTCGATTTTTTGACTTTCTTTTTTGATTTACTTTAATGGAATCTTGATTTTATTTTCATTATTAAAAATTTTAATTTTTTTTTTTATTAATATTTATTATTATTATTATTTTTTTTTATTTTTTTTTTTTGGTGATTTCGTGTGCCATGTATCATCGTTGTCTAAGTCGTTCTTCCATGGAGCAAATGAATTGAGCCTAATATCATAAATACATACTACCAAGTACATATGTTCGCGTTCGTACGTACAGTATGCAATACATCGGATAGCAATTCACCCCAAAAAATCGATGAAAATTAAATTTAATGTTTTCAAATTCTGCCAACTGAATTATATCGATTTTCGGAGAATCATGCAATACCCACTTATAAAACATACCTAATGGTAAATTATTCAGATACCTATGAAATATGTATTACATAAAATAATAATGGGAAATACTGTACTGTTGGCTAACAAAACTGAAAAAATCCGAAATTATTAATTTACTACGTCTGCAGCCTTGTCGAACGTTTATACGCCATCGTTGGTTCCTTTTTGTAACGTCGACTTCGCAATAGCCTCGTTTCGTTCATTCGCTTCGTAAAATTTCTCGCAAAAATTAAATCATTCGTTTTGTATTTATTCATTACAAATAATGAGATAACGTGAGTGTTTTTTTTTCTCTTTATAAATGGTCGACTTGGTGTATAGGTAAATATATAGACAGAGAAGACTATGTATAGAAGATATATCAATAAAGTAAAAAGTTTTTTTCTATATTTTTTTTTATAAACACTATCTCAAAAACAGAAAATCGTTACCCGTAAACAAAATTCCAGTCCAGTAAACAGATAAAAAGACTGAAAAGTTTTTAATAACGTTATCAATTTCGTATATTCCGCCGCAACGTTTTTCTTTGAGCAAGTTCTGAAACAAATGTCGACCGAAGGAGCGAAAAAGAAGTTGCGAAGCCTAATAAAAAAGTCCTCTTTTATAGTTTACGCGAATATTTGCCGCTGATAGAGAAATCGTAAATATGGGTCGATGTGTTTTGGGGAAATTTTCATTTTCATTTTATGCGATAGACGTTGGCTCGAATTAACGGTTTCGCTGTAGAAGATTCCGAACGAGTTAATTTTTCTGCGGTTGCGTTGAATGGGTATTTATTGCGACGGCTGTATTGAGTGTTGGCGCGCGAATGGCTCGGTTTTATCGAGAACTTTTCCGTTGGTTCTTTTCATTTGAGAGAATTGCCTACACCGATGTCGAACGTGAGAAGACAGCTTTATATACGAGTTTAATGGTGATAGAGCTGTATGATATTTTTTTTGCTGATACGATTAAATCACAGTCACAGCTAAATAGTTGATAGAGAGTTTAAACGCAAATATAACTAGATGCATAAAGGTAAAGTTATGATGAAAAGAAACTGAAAACAGTCAATTGTACTTGTAAATTTAACGCATTCGCGATGTGTCTAAAATTGAAAAAATTATAAAAAATTATGATATTAAGATTATCACGCATTGAAGTGGCTCGTAGGATGAACGAAAGTGAATAGAAAGGCTTGAGAAACTTTAAAAAGGTATAAGAGGAAGAATAATATGGATAGTTCTATACTGAAGGAATATAGGGTTTGCCCCTCATTTATACAAGTTTTTAAAGACATTAGTTTCATTTAGGCTCATTCCTTATTCCCTTGTATTTCAATAGTATATTACGCAACAAGGGAATAATGTGCTACATTTAAACGAGTACGAAAGTTACAGCACGAGCCGTAGGCGATGGCTGTATCGTTTGAGGTTATAATCAAGCACATCATTTCCGAGTTGCGTATACTATTTTATTCAACTCATCACACAGTTATACTAAAACTCTTGAAAAAAACTGAATAAATTTAAAAATACGAAATAACGCACAAACAGGTGCAGTGAACCAATAAGCATCTTCTCGCACACTGTACACGTTGTTGTTACTCATAATAATCTCATTATTCCCTATGCAGGCCATTATTCCCTTATAAAAAGTCATTATTCCCTCTTAAATAAGTCGCCAATAAGACCCTATGTTATGCTCGTGAAAGTGTTTGAATAATGATTGGATTACGTACTTGAGTTGAATAAAGGAATTTTTGATGATCTAATGCGATGTAGCCATGCTCATAGGAAATGGAGGTGCAAAATAGTTTCCATCATTTGCGTTTTGTTTCTGCAGAAATTAATTCGTTTGTGCTTACCCCCTCCTTTGATATTTCAAAAACGTTTTGGGCGGAGCTGGTGAAAGAAGCCCCACCCATAGTGTGCTGTGTTTGTGCAGGTTTGTACAGATATTAGTTTCGTTTGTGTTCACCCCTCCACTGATGCGCTAGTGAACCATTACCTAGGTGGTGGATTGTAATAGTTAGATTATGTAGTATTCAGTGTCTGCAATGATGATGTGAGCCTATGTTTTTTAAATTTTAACGATTTAAGACCCCGCAACTTATTCTTCAAATTTGACAATTTCGTCATTTTGCATCCATGTCAATCCGAATTTGAGGGATTATATTCTAGACACCAACTAATCCTACATACAACATTTGATTTTTCCAAATTGATTTGGTGAACGTGTATGGAAAATTCGAGAATTTAATTTTCAAATCCTCCTCAAAAATCCTTTTTTCTATCCAGCTCCAATAAAAATTCATTCAGATTGAAGGAGCTATATTCTGGTCGCTAACTCACCCTATAAACAAAGTTTGACTTTTCCAAGTCGATTTTGTGAAAAACATGACAGGGACATTCGTGAAATTTCCCATTATAGTTTCCCCTCCAAAAGCCATTTTTTGCTTTAACTCCCCTTCAACTTCACTTGGAAAGCTAAAATTGGAGTAGGTTAGACACTTGGGCTTACTTTATGATATGACACCAAAATCAAACATTTTCAATCTTTTGTTTACCCCCCTGTCGTGAATTTAAACATGTGGAAGCGTGAAAAGATTTCTAAGTTAAGAGTCACGACATGGGTGGGAAGAGATAACAAAAAAAAGTTCAGAAAAGGGGAAAAAATATGTATATATTAATTCAACATTACATATTAGGAATTATTTAGGGTTCGCCGCCGTCGATGGGTTTCTTGGCTCCTGAAACAAAAAGGAAAAGTGACGGGAGGGTAAAATCAAAAGTTAAAAAACAAAAAAAAAAAGAACAAATTATGAGCTAACTTCTTAATGAAGGTGGCGGAGCGAATTCTAATATTGGGTCAACCTTTGCTTAAAAAAAAAAAAAGTGAAACTAAAATTACTCACCTTATCGTCTTTCATATCGTCAAAATATCGCTTGCTTTCTTTAATCGTTAAAATATAGCTGGAATTATAAATGAAAAGAATGGCTTGTTTATATGCCATAATCAATCGCAAATTTAAATAAAAACAACCGGCGGCCAATTATATGTTTACAAAGAGAAACGAAATTCGAAATAGCGCTTGTCGATAAATTACGCCAGCGCTATTTCGAAGTCAGAAAATGACGTAATTTTTCGACACCCCCCGCCCCTTGACCATCAGTCTGGATACACCACTGCCGTACATACAAAGTTTGACCTTCTTAGATCCATTTTTTAAGGAGATATGAAAGATCCGAGAAATTTCATGATTCAAAAACACTCAAAAATAATTTTTTTGCTTTGACTTCATCAAATGCGTTTATGAGGCTAACATTCGGATATGCTTGTGTCCTTCATTTATTCTTTCATATAAAATTAAATACAAAATTTTGAGTCTTCTGCCCCACCTCTCTAACCCCTCTCAAAATTAAATGATTCGCTATTTTGAGGGGTATCGAAAAAACAAAAAGAACCTATTTCCTCAACAAGTTTTGAGCAATATTCTCGACATCTCTTTCTGAAATAAGGTAGATTGTAATAGTTGTTATTTTTATATTAAAAATTCACCCAAGAATATCCAATTTTGAAGAGATTGGAACAGATTAAATTGAAAGAACGCTAAAGAATTATTTGCTGTTGAAATAACATACAATATTGCTGGAGGGAGCGAGGATATATTTGTAATAAAAAAGAAACGAAAAAATTACCGAGAAAAAAATCTACCCTAATTTAAACAATTATCAACCTTCTTATTGTACAGTACACACAAGGAAAACGTGTGCAATATTTCTAACCAAAATTACTTTGTTTTCTACTACAGACTCATTTTTCTTTTCCATATAATTATATGCTAAAATCTCTGTTTTATAAGTCTAACGCACACATAGATCCGAAAATATACAAAAGTACTAATACAGAGTTTAACCCTTTAGGCATGTAATCATTCCTCATCTATTTGAAACTGTTAAAATACTTCTGAAATGGTCATCTCATTTTAAGTCGAACCTGCTGCAACTCTATTAATTCTTCAAATCAGTGATCGAGCCTTAAACCGAATCGCTGCAACTCTTATCAATTTGTGAAGTAGTTTATGTGCGTGTATTTTTATTAATTACAAAGTTCATTTAATCAATTTGTGCTTTTATTACCGAACGACTCATCACATCTATATTATAAAGCTGCAAGAAAAAAATACCCGAAAAATCAAAAAAAAGTCCTGAGCCCTTCCTATAATAGCTAGAGAGCTAATTTTTTTTTTGTTACATTCCTTATAAAATTTCCTTTTAGGGAAAACTACAAGCTAACCGAATCAAAGTATTTAAAGACCCCAAACTTTGAGCTTAACTTTGACAAACTTTTAAAAGTTTTAGTTTTTTGACTCTAACTTGGCCCCAAATATATCTACAAGCTTCATTAATAGCTCATTGGAAAGAGCGTAAAATTTACAACATTTCCCTCGCTTACACTATACACCTAGGACTTATAGCTTTCTCAGAATTTTAATTCAAAGTTTCCAAAGTTGAACTTATTTCTTCACATTGAAATTCTGAGAAACCTATAAATCCTAGATACATAGTGTAAGCGAGGGAAATGTTGGAAATTTCATCCTCTTTCAAATGAGCCCATAACGCAGCATGTAGGTGCATTTCGGGCCAAGTTATGAGTAAAAAACCTGAAAAATTTGAAAATGTAACGTTTTATTTTGCTGGGCATGTCTAACTGAGGGGAAAGGGCATTCGTTTCTGTAACTGCACGTTATTTCGTCGTGTCGCATATTGGCCCCCCTGAAATTTAATTTGCTCTTGCTGAAAGAAACGCTGACTAAGGGATTGTGATGATGTATGATGGAGCTGATTTCATATCAGTTTACGCTCTGAGAAAAGAGCTCCAGGTTGATATCGTTCCCTTGTATTCTTATCAAATACTAGGGGGCTTCGCCCCCTGGCCGCTTCGCGGCCCAACTCCGCTGCATTCCTCGCTTCGCTCAGATTGCCTATTTGATGTGACTTCTTCGAACAACATAACACGAATGATGATAATATGTGTCATGTAACTGACGAACTAATGCGGCATGGCAAACGCCACGCCCGCAACCAAGCAAGACATGGAGTGGAATACGGCAACACTTAACGAACGCGTTAAGTTTTATGCAATAAAAAAAGAGAAAAATTGTTTTTTTCAACTCTCTGATTAAAATTTTCAATTTTTTTTTTGCTTGATGACATATCTGCATAATTTTTGCGATTTAAAAAAAAAATGTATCGAAATCCGTCCATTAGGAGAGGCTGGGCGATTGGAATAACATATTTTTGGCCCTAATTTTGTTGTTATTTTTTTCTTGTAGCTTTATATATACCGGGTGACTACTTGATTCGAGCCCCCCAGCGCAAAAATCTTTCCCTCATAGAAATAAATTACATATTTGAATGATGTTAAGAACAATGAATGGCATAAATAATATTTATTTAATGCTTAAAAGTGTTTATCAATGAAATAAAAAATTTCAATTTATACTTTCATTGTCAAAAATACATATATGTTTTGAATTTATTAACCTTTTAGCTAATTTTTTCGCTTGGTTGCTCGAATCAAGTAGTCACCCGGTATGATATCATTAGGTACTTTAATAAGGTTCATGATTCGAAGTGATAATGACTTTTTATGCCAAATGAGGTATTAATAGCCAAAGTGTATGGTGCAGTTGTACCTCTCAGCTGAACCTGAATTTGAATATTCTAGCTAATTGAATTGTGAGATTTTTCATCTATATTTGAGTATCATGTGCTACGAATGAGGATCCAGGAACTTGAAATATGATAAACTTACAATCAGTGGAAGGATGATAGTATGTACAAAAACAACATTGAGTTTCAGTTATACATTCCCAGTGTTCTAGATATATATCAAAGAAGAAGCATTGTTTGGAACTTCGCAATTACAAATTATTTGGTTTATGAAGCCATCTTCTGCGTAGGGAAAGGCGAGAGGGCGTATAAATCAGACAAATTGAAAGGGCAAATAACGAGATTGAACTTCACCTTTTCACGCCAGCATTTACCTCGACAAACGACAGAAACGAAACAAGCAGAATATTTACTTTACATAATAGCAGGGAAAATATTGTTTCAATCGAGACTAAAACAAATAACATCGTTATCACGGTGCGCCTCACGAAAACATGAACATAAACTGGTGAATACGGGTTGCAAGGGTGGTGCGAATGTTATCAACATTTATATTTTCGTTACGATACGATGAACTATTATACACGTAAATAAAAAATAAAAAATCAAAACTAGGTCAACGAGAGAAGAAACCTTGAAAAATGTAAGAAACGAAGGTAGTCGATGAAATAGAATTTAAAATATGAAAATAAAAGGAGTTGGGAAAATAAGTAAATGAGCATAAAAATATTTACATACGAGTAGTTTATTTGATGAAATTAAGTACGCGACGAAAAAGAGGGGAATAAGCATGGTGATGAGGGGTGGGGGGAAACAAGGGAAACGGTTATTTTGTAATTTGGCGTAAAAAATTAGAACGGTCTCGCGTTCGCGTCGGTGTACGGTAACTACATATAGTGGTACATTTTAGCGATTTCATTCGATAAACAAACTATTGTTGCAAAACTCGGCGGGATTTTCCTTCTTCGGGGGCTTTTCTTATTGTTATATACGGGAACAAAGAAGCGGCAAATTTTCGGAAACTATCTTAAGGGATAAGGTTGAAATATATTATGGTTATTAGCCTCTTTTGTTATGTGCAGTTGGCCTGGCGAGCTGAGCCGGGCATCCATTTCCACCTAGTTCAAAGTGGCGTATATGAAAAGGACGACAAGTTTCACGCTAAAAATTACCTCCGCCGTTGGACCACGTCGTTGTATTTTTGCGACTGGTTATTTTCGCAGGTTCGCGTGATTCGGCAATACGAGCGTGGAAAAAGAATATTTCTCTGGAATACGTTGCGTCGGATATATCGGTACGTGGAAATAGATAAAAGCGCGAGATGGGTGTTTAATGGAAATCGGTTTAAATGGGATTTTACCGGCGGAGATGTAGAAAAGAGCGTAAATACAGGCGACGAAATCCGTTTTGAAATTAATTCGCGAGTTACGCGGAAATTAACTAATTTACGTTATCACTTCGTAATTCGCCAATATCGTCTTTAAACGTTACCTCGGCAGTGAGAAAAGGTTAGCGACTACGTTGCATAAAGTAGAACCTCGTTTCCGGTTTCATTTCGCGTAGTAAAAGTAATAATTAATTTCGTAACCAATTATCAAACCGTACGTGGCGAATGTTAACGCGAATACCGGCGTAAATTATTGTTTTCTTTGTTTACATACATTACGAGATGGAGGAGAGCAGGTGGGTGAAAAAAAGTGTACAGCGGTGTAGGCGACATTATATATGAAAGAATAGCGTCAAATATCGCGTGCAAGTGTTGCACAGTACCAATGATAAATGCTTTGTTATACGTTGACATGACAAGTAACATACGGCCCAATGTCACGTTAAAAAGTTACCAAAAACTCATATAATATCCGCGTCTTTCCCGATTGCAATATTTTTAAAACTAACCGCTGGTCTTGGCCGGCATCGTATTCCCAAAGTTGCGACGCGATTTTCAAGCCTCGTTAGCGTTATAGAGGTGACTGCAGTAGAAGATTAAACTCATCGATCTGGCTGACCGTATCGTTTAATCTTTGTCGCGTTTGCCGCCTTAATGAATAAATTAGAGTGCGAAAAAAACACCGTTAAGAGGATTATTCGCTTTGATAATCCGGTGTATCTGTTTTCCGTCGGAAGCGACTTTAAGAAAATTTGGATGATTATGGTGGACTGCTGGGATGTGAATAAAAGGTATAGATGAGTAAGTAAAATCAAAATGAGGCTGGATAAGTCAACCTGATGGTGAGTGTAGACGGAGTCAGAAGAGACATTGTGGAGGATCTAAGATATGGCTTTGGAAGACAAAAATGAATAATTTTGGTCTCGCAAAAAAAAAAAAATCAGCAGTCATTAGTAAATAATTTCTTATTCATTATTAGTTGAGTTTTATTGAAAAACTAAACAGTTACAGCCTACCTGATTTGGGGAGGAGAGATTAAAGAGAGGGATAATTCAGATGTTTTTTTAATATCTACATATTTTTTTTATGCTTTAAATTTCTCTGTATTAAACTGAATGAAGTTCGGGAAAATTATGATACAAACTTTTTCAATAGTATCATTGATAGAGACGAAGAAGTACTCAGAAATAAACACCAAAAAATTTTGGGGCTTGAGCTCCACCAAGACCCCTATATTTCCACTAATGATGGTGGGGTAATTTATGGTGAAGTTATAACGAAGTTTGTTGCTCGCTCTTCAACGTCTTTCAACTACCAAAAATGTTATATTCAAGTATATGCATGCAGCATTATTTTATTGTATGGTAATGTGGTGTATAATAAGTTGCATATATTATTCGCCGTAAATAAGATGTTGATAGTAACTACAATTGGTGTACGTTTTCCCCAACTTTAGGCAATAAAAATGCTTTTACGTATTTTTTTCATTTTCAGGTGTTTTTCTTTCGAAAATGTATTTTGACGCTTTATTTTTATGTTGGAACATTTTTTTAATTAACGTGCCATTTATAACAACTTGACTAAAGGCACGAGATCAGTTGAGGTTAGAGAAGTTGAAAGAGGCCGGCTTCTCAATAAATTGAAGAAGTAGAGAAACGGTCACTTCGTTATCTACGAAATATTCAGGAAGACTTGGTGGAAGTTTAAATTTGCGACGTAAAGAGATGTATTAGGGGCACTTCTGTAGAATATGGCTCACAGATAGTGGAAGTGTGCACTGATCGCATGATGGAGGTAGGGTACGTGGAAGCAAGTAAGAATGAGTGAATTGAATGTAACCTATTATCAGTCTACACAGAAGGACCTCTTCTCTTCTGGATTCGCCGATTGAGGTGCACTAGAGAAGCGTATCTTCTTTAACATATCGCAGTGTATTAGATGTAGGAGTACGTGACCAGATGTTGGACCATTTTCTGAAACTTTATGTGTAATCATGGTTTTGAAGTCTGCGATTGGTGTTGGTATATTGGGGAAAGGAAAGATGGTGGAAGCTTGTTTGCCGTAGTATCTGCAAGTTCATTTGCAGTTATGCCTCTGTGTGCTGGCACCCATGCGAACTGTATTTCATAGGTCATTGCGAGGAGAGTGACAATCTCCATAGGTATAGGGTGTTGGTTCTTATTATGAAATTTTTATTTTTTCACTTTTTAAATTTTTGAACATTTTTATTTTTAAAATATTATTTCATTTCTGAAATTTTAGTATTTTTTTTTTATATTTTCATTTTCCAAATTTTTTTTTCATTTTCAAATATTTTAATTCCATTTCTAAGGATTAAAAAAAAATTGTTTATCTTGAGAGAATTTTCGATTACGATTTTCTTTCATTTTTCAACATTAGTTTTTAGCTAAGTTTTCAACTTGAAAATGACAACTGTTACAGCCTGTCTGATTTGGGAATTTAATTTTTGTATTTCGCTGAATTCAAATACTTTTTTATTTTTGAGCATTTTTCCATTTTCTATCAATTTTTAAATTTTTTGATGAATGGAGATGACTTTAACTTTAAACTTTTTTTCATTTTTTGATGTTTTAAATTTTTTGGGCATTTTTCTGTTCAAGGATATGCATTCATTCTTCGACTTGTAAGAATTTTTCTTTTTTTTAATATTTTTTAGTTTTCTCTGTATTTTTTTTATTTTTGGGCATCTTATAATTCCATTTTCTATTAATTTTTAAATGATTTTGATACATGAAGACTGTTTTCATTTTCAACATTATTCTTTCATATTTTGATTTTTTAAATTTTTAGTGATTTTTCTGTTCAGAAATATTTGGTTATTCTTCCCTTTTTCGAAATTTTTTAATTTTTTTATATTTTCAGTTTTCAAATATTTTTTGTTTTTGGGCATCTTACTCTATTTTACTTCACTTTTTGAATGTTTTTGATCTGTAAAAATTATTTTAATCTTTACTTTTTTTTTATTTTTTCACTTTCTAAATTTTTAGACATTTTACTATTGTATTCGAAGATATGTGTTCATTCTTCAAATTTATGGAATTAAAAAAAAAAATGATATTTTCAGTTTTCAAATATTACTTTATTGTTGAGCATCTCGTTTTTTTTACTAATAATATTTTTACTATTGTTTTTGATTTTTGGAGATTTTTGTGTACAGATACATATCTTATTCTTATTGTAGGACTTTCTGTAATTTATTTTTAAAACTTTTCAGCATTTTTTTTTACTATTAATAGTTTTTCGGATATTTTTAATTTGTAGAAGTCTTTTGATTTTGAACTTCTTCATTTTTTTTTTAATGCCCATACTGTTACTTTGACCAAAGTAGCGATGATTACTGCCCGAAATGCCATATCTCCGTGGGGGAGGCGGCACAAACGAAATTTTTACGGCACAAACGTAGCACAAACGATGTGGTTAATTTCAGTTCTCTACCTCCAAATAGAGGGGGGGCAGCGAAATGGACCTCTTTTTGCTTATTTGAAAACTATCACTGTGGCTGTGGGGACAGGATCAAACAATAACGTTCAAGGGATTTTTGAAAATTCAGCAGGATTTACACAATTACCTAGGAACCCCCAGGAAAGGAACCTCTTTACGTCTGATCCCTTTTCTTCAACTGATATTTCAATTTTTGTATCAACTTTCGATCAAGTTATTGCTCTATGACCCCCGAGCACTGCAGGAAACCCACCCATACCCTCCTATGGGCGCTACGATGTCAAGTAATTGGGACTGCATTATTGAGCTGAAGTAGCTGTATAAAAAACTCACAGGAAAGGAGAAAGTGAATTATAATTATAGCATGTGGATAGCAACTACAATGCACATTGCATAGGGCGTATTAGGTTTGTTTTATTTTGGACATTTTTTCATTTCATGCATTTCTATTTTTTAGGTATGCACGAGTATCAAGTGTTTCATTTAACGATATTCTATATATATTATTCTTTCATATTTTTCTCAATATGTGATAATTTCACTACATCCATTGATGTTAAATTCTGACAGTTTCGAGGGAAAGACAGAGAAAGTGTAGACTGGCATTTATGTATTATGTGGGAGGTAGATTTTAGTTCGCAATGACAGTATTGACGCATGGGCGGTTCAGGGTGTCGATGGTAAATATACAGGTGAAAAATTTTAGAGTGGCTTATTACAAGTTTTGTGATGTCTATTTCCTGAGTTCGCTCAATTGTAAGTTTTTCTAAGCACTTATAGATTTTTTTTAGCATTTTTTTTTTTTTTTATTCAACTATTGATTTTGCCATGTTGAATTAATTTTTTTGGAAGTAAAACTTACGTGTTTTGGGGAATGACATAAATATAGGTACATATAGAAAGGAGAGAAGGCTATTTTAGCTGTTCGGTCGACTAGTGAATTTTTGAATAGGTAATTTACTTCTGGATTATTTTAAATTTGTTATGAAATGCATATTTTTTTTGCCGATATGAAAATCATTTGTTAGCTAAATAACTAAGTAGTGTCGAATCTCTGTTGAAAATAGTCATAGATGAAGGTTCATTTAATTACACAAAATGGCGGTAAGTAATAATATTACTCCTGCCAGCGTAAGATTTATAGCAACGTCGCTAAGCTTAAGGTTAATATCTACCATTCATCGTAAATAATCGCGAATACATCGATAAAATCAATCTCGAGGTTTGTAAATTCCATACGTGACAACGGTTCGAGTCACGGGTCGCGTATAAATTGCCATTAACAAGAACACGAGCGGAAATAGAAAGGTTCGGTTAAAATATTAATTCGCGCCTACGACAGAAACCGAAGTACATTGGAAATAGAATTCAAACAGACCAGAGTAATTGTTAAAATTTAAATCAAATTTGGTCAACTTTGAAGGCGTTTTCGTACGCTGCAATTAACTTGTATTTTTAGGTCAACATTTTAAAAGCTTCTTTTGATAAGGGAATAAAATAGACATTCACCTACGCAAGCAAACACGCCTTCGTTTTCTTCGACGTGGATTTTTTTCGCATGTATGGAAATAATTGATTTAGCTCTACAATTCAACGTATTGAACCAAGGTATTTTGAGAACCATTAAATAAAGCGTCGCGGTAAAAGTCACCGAGCGCGTAATTTACCGAAATATACTTGAGGGCACCTACACACGTACGCATTAAGTTGAGAATAATCTTATCAACGTATTCATCGCATTACTTAAATTAAGGTATTACATGCTTTATAAATAATAATCCACTTACCAGCTTAATGCTAGTTTTTGGCGCGCGCGTTTTTTTTTTTTTCTAGAAAGTATTTTTTTTTTAAATAAAATTTATACGTTGGTGGAGAAAAAAATGGTAACGAATAAAGAATTCAAGCGACGAGGTACATATTAAAGGTTCTTTTTGACCTTCTTTAAAAGCTCGCTCTCTTGTTTCTAATTACAGGACAATATTTCCCCTAACAAATAAATTATGTTTTACAATAGCCTTAACGAATTACACAAACTGCGTTTAAAAATGCCAGGTAGCTTGTTTCATTTTTCACGCAATGTGAAAATGTAATTTCGCAGGAGTTGGAAATAATCGGCTGATTTTAATCGCACCGAGGTGTGTTGAACTGGTTGCTTAAATGAAATAAGCAGACTCAGGAATATTAAGATCTCGATCACAATATTAGGTTTCTGTCCTATACAGGGTATTTCACCTCAATCCGGGTCCCTTCATAATACATATATGGCTACTCCTATCACACTCATGTATGATGGTTTGCCCACTCTATTTGCTGTAGGGGTTGCGATATGTGAGTTTGAATTTTTTTCACTCTGTAGATGATCAACTTTGAAAGTGTTTAATTCGCTATTCGAGGCAGATAGAGGTATGGTGTTTGCGCCAAAGTATAGTGAATTGTGCCCAGAGTGCCTTCAAATGTTGTGAACAAATTTTTTCCAGGTACTCAGAGCACATTCACTCACAAAATGTTATAGAAGATGGAATGGAGGTTTATAAACATTTTTTGAAACATTACGTAATAGACATTTTTTTTTTTTTTTTGCAAAAAAAATTTTTCCATAGTTTTTCTTACTTTTTTCATTATACCTCCCCATCTACTCCCTCCACTGAGATCAGTTTTTTGTCAATAATGCTACATTGAATATAATGCATTTTGGGGCAAACAGCATATCTCTTTCTGTCTTGAATAACATAATAAAAATTTCACAAATTAATCTATCAGAGTGAAGAAAATAAGGAGTTGAATTTAGAATGAATGTAGTATTTTCGCCATGCAATAATCATATGAACACATATTTTTCAAATCATAACTGCTTGAGGTTCTTCAAATTATCCTCAAATTTTTACGATCAGTAATATGGATCCATTTTGACCCAAATTCAAGAGGCCATATTCTGTTCATCAACTCACCCTACATACAAATTTTGACCTTTCTTGGTCGCTTTTGTGTGGAGGTATGGAAAATTCGTGAAATTTCATGCATCAGTTTCTCCTCCAAAAGTAATTTTTTGCTCCAACGCTTCTCTGAATTCACTTGGGAAGCTAAAATCAGAAGAAGTTAGTTACTTGGGCTCATTTCATCATATGACACCACAATAAAAAATTTTCGATCCTTCGTGTATCCCCACCACATCTTCAGGTTGATAACTCCTCCTTCTCCTCTCTCTTATCTTCAATAACCATATGAATTCGTATTAAACACATTTATTAATTTGAGGTTCTCAATCTCTTCTCAAATTTTGATAATCCACCATTTTGTTTCCATTTTGACCGAAATTCAAGAGATCATATTCTGGTTACCAACTTATCCTACACACAAAGTTTGAGGTTTCTAGTTGATTTGGTGATGAGGTATGGAAAATTCAAGAAATTTCATGACTCAAAACATCCTTAAAAAATCGTTTTTGCTCTAACTCTCTTCCAGATTTACTTTGGAAGCTGAAATTTGGATATGTTGGTGTCCCTGACTCACATTTTTGTATGACATCTAGAATGAAAAAAAGTTGAGAAATTTGCCCTTTCCAGTCGCCCTCAAAATTTGAGTGATCCGACATTTTGAGGTGTATCGAAAATACAAAACAATCAATTTTTTGCATTTAATAAAATAGTCTCTCACCAAATTTTGAGTGAGTTTCATTCCTACACGCCAATGCTACGCGTGGCTAAGGGGGAATATATTATATGTGTCAAAAAGTTGGACACGCTCTAGATGATTACAAATAGTCTGAAACGCAAAGACTTGAAAATTCCACGCGCACGACTTCTCCTGTACTGGTTGTCGTTTTCAAGTTGAAAACTCAACTAAAAAATCAAGCTCTTTTATCTCAGCCCCTTTAGCAAATTGGATAGGCAAACTATCATGCGTGATTGTTATATGAATAGCCCTACATGTGATATGAAGGAACTCAGATTAAGGTGAAATACCCTGTAATTTTCAGGGAAATATAGCTAGCTGTTTTTTCTTTTAATACACGGAAGTTGCATCAAAGGATAGGAAGAGAAAACAGTAAAAAACTAGCCAACAATAATGGGAGTAATTTCATCCATAATGACCATCTATCTGCCTCATTTAATTCACGACTGCCGCCGTCGTTGCCTATTGTGAATCAGGTCGAAAAGTTTTCTAATAAAGTTAAAGTTTCATTAAAACTTGCATTGACCCTAAAGGGTAACTTTACACGCTCAACATATTTTCATGTTAATGCTTTATTAAAAGTTTTCATTTTAATAGCGAAATATTAATTGAACGTTCAATTATCTAAACACCGCGGCGACAACGTAAAAGGTGATTGTGTAGTTATTTTGACGCAAATTTAGTGCAACTTTACGACATACTTGGCTCAGATGGGTGGTGTTTTTTTACTAATGTGGCGTTTAAACTTCATCGAGTATAAAGGAGAATTTCATCAAGCGAGATTCGTCGTATATAAGTAATTGGCGGATTTCGTCGTGTTCGGTAAATAACGAGCTCGTCGAGCTTGGTGTAATTTGTCGGCGAGATAATGGGATGGAATCTTTTGAGAGTGGAGTTATATGAAGCAACAATGAGGTGTTCGGTGTTCATGTTTTATGGAGCTGAATTCGATTTTATAATAGCCTAAAACAATGACGAAACAGGATCTCATTAAAAAGTATATTTTGTTGTCACAAAACGCGAGTACAATAGTATATACTCCAAGTCTGACTTCGTATGTATGGAAAATATTGCACGATTTGGCCACCTTAATTTAAAATTATCCTTCGGCAACATACATAGAAAGCTTTTTATTTAGAGAGCTGTTTGACGATCTTTTTACGCGGCTGGCGTTTATTTTGTTGCGTAGAAAACTCGGTACTCGGTACGACTATGTGGTGAGTATAATGGAATTAATCTGGTAGAACGAGTGATTTATTTGTACTTCGCAGCACGTTCTCCGCAGACGATTCGACTAAGTAGCGCGTTCTAACGCTATAACAAAACACGGTCATCCGTCGGTTATCCCTATTATGTAATTAGAAAGAGCATCCATCTTAAATGGCTAACCGACTTTGATTAATAGCAACAGTTGAAAGCTTCGGTGCACCGAACGTTTTAAACAATTTTCCAACTTCCAAGCTCGGCGATGGCGGAATTTTAAAACGCTGTGAAAAGAACGCCGCAAATGGGAACAATCATTCGCGTGTAGCGTTTGCGGCGATAATTATTAAAAGTAAAGGTTATACTGTTGATATGTCATTGTACTAATGTTTCGCGTTAGCCTCATACGAGCTGTGTACATTTAACGAAAGGTTTGTTGAGATGGATGTGAGTGATGTATGAGCTTTTGAAAGTTTAATGAGGAGATTTTAGATTGATTAGAAAGGGGCACTCGGTTCATATATTTTCACATTACATACCTGTACTTCTACTCTTTATTAATAACAAACAAACAATAAACGAATTTTTTATATTATTATTATTATTATTATTATTATTGTTCACTCCTACATGGTTATGCATCAACCATAACACTAATGTACGATGTCTGGCCTATCACTCACAGCCAGGGTCAAAGAGAGCTGGAATTAGCACCGTGGCAAAAATAATGTTTGGACCCTCTTTTCAATAACGAAAAAAAATGAATAAAAACATATTTCCAGGTAAAATTGTGAACAATGTTTTAATCTAAAATATGGATTTTTGGACTCACACCCGTGCCCAAGAGCAGTGTGTTACTCTTGCCCCTGGCCCTCTCATGTTTTGCTATCACTACTCCTCATGTGAGTCACCCTCCTCTGAATCATTAATACGTGGAAATGGCTGTTATTAGATCAGAACTACCAATATTTCCTCACAAAGCAAAAGTTAGTACCTTTTTATATATCGTTTATATTATATAACCTATGATTTTTTCGTAAAAGCCCATATTTATTGATCTGAGCTAGAGGGGGTGTGGTCTAGCCTGGTCGAATGATTGGGGATTTACTGCCGGGCGAAACCCAAATTGACGGAATGACCTATTCCAATGAATTTGACAATAATAATAAAATTTAGTGTTTAAATTACTCCTTTATTACTATTAATCCAAAAATATGCTCGATGTCTTTTCAAAACATTGAGATCCGTTTAGCTTCTGGTGTTTCTCGCACCTCGCCAATTATAAGTCTTCTATGCGAATATGCAAATATGCCTCTTCATCTAAGAAGAGAATGTCTCGTTTCTAAGGTTTGGGCTCATATTTCTAGCATGAGTAACTTTCCCGCTCACTCCACTCTTTTGAGGAAATGTTGAAAAACTGGTGCAGTATCTTGCGGATGTCGTGGCTTGACTCAGGTGTTAACGGTTTGTGCCCCTATACCAAGATTCCCCTCTTCTAGAGTATATAGATAGTTTCTTGTTAAATCGTGTATGTAATTCAGTACTGGTTGCAACTTGGTCTCGCGATGAATTTGTTTATTTTTGATGAACCAAGGTGGTTTCGTAGCAATTTGAGTACACTGATTTGGATAGTTTAGTTTAGATTTTTTATAAGGAAGTTTCTGAACCACCAACCCATATTGGACAAGCCCAAGTTAGGCTGGGTTGAAGAATTGATTTGTAACCTCTCGACCTTGTGGCGCAAGCAAGAAGAACCCTCCAGGGAATAAAGGAATCGACGCCGCCATCCTCGAAGAGGGAAATTCGAGTAGCGAAGAGGCAACTGGAGAAAGAGGTCATCGAGGCCTGGTCCACCAGATGGAACAGACTTGAAGAACACGGAAGTAAGCGACAAAAGTGGACCAGGACCTTGATAAAGGACCTGAGAGGTTGGTGTAACCGTGGATATGGGAACCTGGACTTCCAACTGACACAGGTCCTCAGCGGGCATGGGTTTCTTAACGACTTTCTCTTCGACATCAAGAGAGCACCCAGCCCGATATGTGCACATTGTGCTCAGGAAGCAGACGATTCTGGGCACACCCTATTCAGATGTTCGGAGTGGTCCCCCTGCGCGCTAGGCTGCTGGCATCTCTGGCATTAGATGAGGACGGGTTCACCGCGGAGACGCTCGTCTCAATAATGCTGAGGTTGCTGACATCGTGGAAGGCAATACAGGAGTTTGCCAACGATGTTATGCTGCGGAAGGAAGATGCTGAGCGAGAGCGCCAGGCACAGGGGCGTCGAGCTGTTGCTGCCAGAATGGAAGAAGAAGGGGTTAGTCACGCGAGTGGCACCTAAGTCCAAGTATCCGAACCCTGGAGATCTGGACCAGGTAGTAGTGAGGGCTTGCAGGGGCGAGGTGGGTGGCCTGTGTCACCCCTGCCGCACACGTTTCGACTTGAGGCGGTAGGTTGTTAATGTGGCATGGGTAGCGCATGCTCGATCTGATGGTGAACGCCTTTAACCGGAAGGACCGGGTATGTGTCATAATCCCAACGCTCATATGGTGGACTGAGTAGCTATATGGGTGGGACTACGACCTCCAGACCCCATGGCCGAGGCACCGAACTGATTGCGGACCGCCCCTACCTTGCTTCATGGCTTAGAGTAGGGTGGAATGATGCAGACAGAAGTAGGGCCCATAGAGTGTATGACCTTTGGCCTGCCTGCGGGCCTAATAAGCCGTAAAAGGCTGAACGGCAACCGGCGGGGATCCTCCGAGAGGAGGGGAGATGCGGCACGGGGTCAAGGCTAAAGACCATCTTACACTCGAGAAGAGCGCATTGCGCAGACATGGCCGAGGAACAAATACAGGTACGGAAACCCACCAGAGGGAAGCACGGTATACCAGGGAAAGGACGAAGCGACAGCTGAACTTCCGATGAGGAGGGCTTCTGGTGTGCAAGCTAGCACATCAGGGGGTAACTCCCGGGGGGAGATGTAGGCCAGTCGCAAAGGTGCCCCTACTTGGTTGGAAGTAATGTTACAAGCGGTTCCCAATCAAGTAAAGTAATGTGCGTGTGGGGTAGAAGAAATTCCCGCAAAAAAAAAAGGGGTAGTAATGCTATTGGGATTCGTATGTTTGACCACCCATTCCATAAGGTTATTAAATCGTTCAAGGTTATCTGGTGAGTAAGCAACGCGTGGCAAGTTTTCCAATCTAATAAATAGTGTTCACTTAGAGTGAAGTGTGATGGTCTAAACCATAACAGGTGTGAGAAGAGTTTTTTAGTAGATTAATCTTATTGAAACATTTTTGTTTTATATTTTTTATGTGTTGTAGCCAGGAAAAATTATCTGTGAAAGGAAGACTCCAAGTGCAGTGTTGTAGGAACAAACCCAAGAACGAGAACGAAGAACAACAAGAACAGAAAATTTACATTGTTCCTGAGGAACAGAACCAAGAACGAGAACATAAAACTGATATGTATGAAGAACAAAGAACAGAACGAGAACAGAATATTTCTAAACTGAAAGATCGAAGAACAGAACGAGAACCAACTAATGAACAATGTTAAGGTACAAAAACAAGAACAAGAACGATGTAATTTTTTGTTGTTCTTCGTTCTTTTGAAAGTTCATGATTAAAAAGAAAGAACAAAAGAAAAAGTTGAAGAAACGAGAACAACGAAGAACGAACAAGAACGAGACCATAAGGATTGAAAGAACAAAGAACAGAACGAGAACAACATTGTAAAGAATTAAAGAACGAAGAACGGAACGAGAACAGTTAAAACATTGAGAATAAGAACGAGTTAGGAACAGGATCAAATGACTGGGTCTTTTCAGGAACAAGAACAGGAACAAGAACAGACATATGTTCGTTCCTACAACACTGTCCAAGTGTTTTACCATTGCAGAAGTTGTAATTCTAACCTTATCAAAATGCATTCCTGATTTTTTAGTGCAGTGGCGGCATTAGCAAATATGAATTGCCGTGGATTTAGATAGAGAAAATTTTAATCCATTTTTCTGTGACCAGAAGGAGTTCGTTATAGTATGGCTTCTTGGAGAAAGTTTTCACCAAGTTGTGGTTCATTACAAGCAACTAGTACACAAAGGTCGTCTGGAAATAATGCACTGGATATGGGAGATGGTATTATACCGTGCGTCCTAGTGATTCGGATACAATCAACGAAAAAATCTCTTCATCAGTTATTTGAAATTGGTTTTTTTAAATGCAAAGAAATTGTAGTGCTGTTGAAATGAATTTATCAGCCTTAAAATTCATTAAAGTAATTTTAAAAATGATTTCTAATTTAGAAATATTAGTTTAAATTTTAATATGTTATCAATGAAGTGAGATTTCTGCGGGTGATGTACCCGAATCACTTGGACGCTCTGTATTTGTAAGGTTATGAATGGCAATATGACAGTTCCTTGCGGAACATCATTTTGAAATAGATATTCATTTGAGAAAGGTTCAGACCCCTGTAAATTCTACAAATGGGCTACTACATTTTTTTTTTTTCAATTTTTCAGGGACCAAGTATATACCTTGCGTCCGACTGTAACCCATACAACTCGAGTATCAAATTCTTTTTTATGTAAGTTCAAAATACATTCATGATTGGTGGTGAAAACAGAAATCAGGGTAACCAACATGTGTTTCTATTTTGTTGTTTCTTAGAAGGGAATTTGGGGCTTTGCCTAAATGGGTTTTAATCGGACGCACTGTATAACTTTTGAGCTAAAAAATGTTAAATTTTCCAAAAACGAATTTTTCAATTTTTTTTATTAATTTTACTCGTAGCTTATATTTTGGAGGAAGTTCTCCGATTCGTAACGTTGTATTATGCTTATGAGAGGTTTTGGAAACGTATATGAGACGAGGAATGCTCGGTTATTAAATAGATGTAGAACTACACCACACTGGTTAATGGTTAGTACATTAAAACTGGCTCATCGTAACAATCAGCTGCTGAGTGAAATAAATTCGTTGATGGAAAAAGGTAAAAGGAAGGGGAAGAATGTTGTGGCATTGTTAAAGATGCAAATTCTCTTTCATCATTTCCGCAGCGTACGATTCAATATTTTGCGCAACAAACGAGAACGGAGAAAACCTGAGAACGTAAATGCGAAACCCGACAAAATTGTACGTAATAACCTATAACCCGCATATACATTTTATTTTCTCTTTGCAGTAGTTTTCTATGATTACTGTGGCTTCTTTTTTTTCGGCGTACACCATCGACAAATTGGACAGAGAGGATGTCCGCCTCACTCCCCTGCGGCGCAGAAAAGCATTATCGAAGAAAATGTACATCCCTCTAGCTAGCGTTTTGCTGTGAGAGAAGAGAAAAAAAAACCCAGCCCCGAAGTCCCGTATGCATGAATAAAGATACTTTTCAATTTATTTCTGAGAATATTCTTCTTTAAAATCCGTTTTTTCTCCTCAAGCTGATCAAAGGTATGCCTGAATGAATATGAAATTGTTCATTCGTACGAAAAGATATTTCGCCTTCGTATTAGCGGATCGTCGTCATTTCTTCGTACCCTTTCGTTTCTCTCTGGCGTATTTTTTTTTTGTTGTATTTTTCGTTTAAAAAAGCTCGCTCTATAAGAATGCGTCGTAGAAATTACGAAATCTTTATTCGCGTAATTGCGCGAATATACGCGTATGCGGTATCTTTGGCCTGTATGAGGGAATGCGCGAGTTGATGGTTGGAAATGAAATTGATGATTTCGTGTTATCGCAATGGCGAAAAGCGGAGGAATATGGGGATGTATCTCGGGTATGCTTGCCGAGATGGCGATGACGTGCGAAAATTTTACATAACAAAGCTGGATAACTCGCAGTATCCAATTGAAAATACAAATTTCAAATCGGCGCGGCGGCAATATGAATCAGAATGAACCATCAATCCGCAAAGGAGTCGGTTAAAAGACGCCATAAAAATCTATAATCCGAAGCAATCTGCAAACCACCGGGGATATAAAAAGAACAAGTAGGTTAGGTTGGAGCAAATTCATTCGGAATTCAAATGGAATAAAGATGTCTTGAGTGAGAAAAGCGTTTGCCAGTCTGAAATGCATGGGACGGCGCGTGTGTGCGGGCGTTAGAGTAGGTACGTTGCGAAAGAGCTACACAGCAAGAAATTGTCACACCTGACTAGTTCCCACGTGGCCTTCTAAGAAAAGTGCCGCTCACCGTATTAAGGAAAGATATCCGCCGCGGTTCTTGGTCTACGGTAGCGTCTTCTTCGTACTTCGTCGCGGTATCTGTACCATTTCCCTTGTGGTTTTAATCCATTCTATCATTTTACTTTCTATCCGTCCCAAAGAAATCGGCGTTATTTTCGCAAAAGTACTTTTTTCTGTCATCGTATTTACATATATCAGCGCGAGACGCGTTTTCCAATTCGGCCGTTGAAACAATCGCGCGCCAAGCCAGTCCTTTCCAATAATAATATATTTTTATTTGTACCTGGCTCTAAAAGAGCATTTACAAGATCAGATACGTGCTATCAATACGAAGCATTAGGATGGTAAAAATCCATCCGTGGAGTGATAAGCCCCTTCCATCACAATGTTTTTTAATATTTTTGACAATTTTTTTGGACTATTAGGAGTTGAGTTGAAGACCTCAGGGAGAAGACAATATGAAAGAGTACTTATGTTTTTTTTTTTTTTTCAAGAGACTGTAGAAGGTCAGGAATTTTCAACGTATCAGACGAGATTGCAAGATACTGTGAAGCAGGGATGTACCGAAAGAGGGGGCTTGGCTTTTGGAAAGTTGGTAAATTTGGAGTTTTAGCGTAAAGTTGGTAAACTTGACCACTTGCGCAGTATTATTACAGCTATTTTTAAATGTCTTGAAGAATAACAAGACTGTGACATACATCGTATTTAACATCTTATTTTCGTGGAGCAAAAAAAAAAAGTCAACAGTTGGTAAAATTGTAAAATTAGTTGGAAATTTTGGGTTTTCTCCCCCCGCCCCCCTGAAGAATGTCCTCGGTACGCCCCTACTGTGAAGAGAATGGTAGATAGCGTCAGAGATATTCTTATTATTTGTGAAACCATATTATTGTTCTTTTATAATATTATTTCTAGATGAAAAATTTATAAATTTTATACACAAAAATTTTTCAAAAAATTTGATAACACTGACATGACATGAAATAAATAAGAGTTTTTTCCGATTTTTTCCGGAATTAATTCCGACTTTTTACCTTGCAGCTTTATATATATGATAATGCAACAATTCAATAATAATGTGAACATTAATTTTTGCGTGATAAATCAAAAAAATATATATATATATAAATTAAAAATTATAAATGATTTCTTTTAATTAAAATAAAATTTCGATTTTTATAAAATTTATATAATAGAACAATTATAAAAATATTATTAATGAACTAAATCTATGAAAAATAATTAAATAAATTAAAATATTTAAACTAATTTTATAATTTAAAATTAAAATTGAATTAATTAATTTATATAAATAATTGAGGAAAAAGCAATTATAGTCGCCTTCAGGTATAAGATCAAGCTACGCATTATTTTCTATTTGACTGGTTTGTGAATCTTTCATTTTTTTTGTGTTTTTTTTTTCAACTATTTTTTATTTTACCCATTTATGAATTTTTTTCAATTCTCTATTCGACCCGTTTATAAATTTTTTGTTTTGTTTTTTCAATTTTTATTAAGCAGGGTTGTTAATTTTTTGTTTATGTTTTTTTTTTTTCTATTTGACGCGTTTGTGAATTTTCGTTTGTTTATTTATTTTTTTTTTCTTATAATAAAGCAAATCTAATTTTTAGTTTTATTTTTAAAATATAAAATTTGTTGGTAAATTTTTAGGAGGGAGGGGGAGATAAAAATTATTTGGGGAAGTGAATTTCCCAATCACCAGATCTTTATTGGGCGCTGATGCAAGCATCACTCCCACCACCCCTGTTCCGTGGTTTGAAAATGGTCCTTGTATTGAATGATTTTTTTGGCATTAAGAAATGCCATTTTATATTTAACCCTTCTTACTATGAGATTTTCCTTCACATAAAGAGAGGGATATACCTTTGCAGAGTGCAAGCTATCAAGTAGTTTCTACATGAATATTTTCTATTCATGATTAAACTATCCCATTTTGTTAGTCTGCCCCTGGCCCCTGCGTTTTGGTAAGGGAGAACGATTGTTCGAAGTAATCAAGAAATATTTTAAAGAAACAATTGAATCAAATTTAATCCTTGATTGTGAAATGCGAACAGTTATTCCCAGCTTTCATTCGCTATTTGAGTTTAATTTTAATTTCGATCTTTTGGAAAAAGCTCGTATGAATTTTGGAAGGTGAGATGGCGAAATCCCGGTAGATTTTTGTTTCCAAAATGTCTACGTTGTGGTCAGCAACGTCTGTTTCCTCCACATTGGAATAGATAAAAGTATAAAGGGACGACAGTAATGGTGGGTAACCAATTCACAATTTCTAGATAAAAAGAGGAAGTAAAGTCGACAAAATTTTTTGGTAGTATTCAACTTGATACTGAAATCACCCCCTACAATAATGGAGTATTTATTACGGAAGTGGCCAAAAAAGGCGATGCCGATCGAGCACGAGGATTTTTCTCCACTAACGAGCTGTTCGATGAGGCGAGAAAATATTTCTAATATTTTTTTTTACCAATTAAAGTTAACGTGAAAAAGGTGGTCACTTGGCTCCAACGGTTGCATCAAACAATTCGCTCGTTGGTTTTGTATGACGATAAATTAAAAAGTAAAATAACCAGGCGTGGTACATGGTACAATAGAAGACTGCGGCTTTTCGACGCGGTTAAACATTTATAATTAAATAATGAACCGTGCTACACAGTTTTGGCTATACTGAAAAATAAACTCTTCGAAGCTCGTTGGCGTATACGTGTACAATGTACACTGTGCACTGTACACATATCTCCACCGAGACTCTCTTCGTTGTCTCCTTTTTATTAATCGCGTACACCATCGAAACGTAGTTAGCCCTTTATGAAGCTACCCATTTTAACCAGTTTAGTGGAATTTTTAACTTCCGGTTAGAATCGCTTTGACTGCAATACTCGCAGGAATAGATTTGGAAAAATTTATTATAAGCTAGATCTCTTCTTGTTAATTCGTGAAAGGAACCTGAAAGTAAGTGCATGTATTGGCCAGTTACCATAGTAACAAAACTCGGCGTTCAAGATTAATGAGATTTTCTAGTTTGTTTGTTTACTTAGTTTTTTTTTTCTTCTGTTGTTCATTCGTATTTGTTGTAAAAAAGCGAAACTTAAAACTGACAGTCTCTGTTTTCAGGTACTCGTCTATTATTGTTAATTAATTCGGACTGACGGCCTGTATCTCTCGTAAACTGCCAAGAATATTTTAGTGGAGATGAATGAGTTCGCCATTGTCTCGGGACCGGTGAAGTAGCGAAAAAAGTAAAATTACTCCTTTTAACGAGTTTCAGCTCGATGTCAATTAATCGACATGTGAGAAAAGTGGAAAAATAACATTTTTCATAGGAAATATACGATGTACAGCCATTTTGTATATTTGTTCATTGTTATAGTCAGTCTCAATGGCCTTGCTGGGGGCAAATTTTCATTTAAAATTTGATTTTAATTTAGCACAAAAGAAGATACTTGAAGTATATTTGATATTTAAAAAAAAAAAACTTATTTTCAAATTAAAATTTTTATATGTATTTTCCGGATGAGGAGAAGAAGTGAGAGGTGGTCACTGGTCAAAGTCTCATACTCTCATATCAAATAAAAAATAAGAAATAAGCGGCATGACACGAATCTCCTCGCGATGGAAAATTTATTGCTAAGCCACTGGTCACTCTCAATGTAGTTAGATAGCTCGGAAACTTATCATTAGGCTTATCTGAATTTTTGGTCTAGCAAAAACCAGAGATGGAAAGCCCTATGATAAAACTTTTGCTTTCAGCTTTAGCTTCTGACCTTGAAAAATAAAACTTCGGCTTTTGCTTTTCAAATTTTTTCATATTCAGCTTTCGCTTCTGACCTTGAAAAATAAAACTTCGGCTTTTGCTTTTCAAATTTTTTCATATTCAGCTTTCGCTTTTGGCTTTTGCTTTTCAACCCAAATATCATTAGCTTTTAGCTTTCCGCTTTGGACTTTCGGCTTTTCCCCTACAGCTTGAGCTCACGAGTCACGACGTCACGAGGTCAGGTCACACTAGACAGACACTACTGCCACACAGAAACGTCAGAAAACGGCATGACATGAAGAGAACGAGATAATCAATGAATATAAAAAATGATAATTTAAAATTTATAAGTACTGGAAAAGCTGAAAAAATAAAACTTTTGCTTTTGCTTTCAATTATTTGTGCGTTCTAGCTTTTGCTTTCAGCTTTTGCTTTTTAGGTAAAAAACTCTCCACTTTTAGCTTTTGGCTTTTGGCTTTTAGCTTGCTTTCCATCTCTGGCAAAAACCCTATCTATAGCAATCACTTTTTTTTCAGTCTTCTGACCACAGATCAAATGAACAATTGCGCCACCTAATGGACAAACTGTAGTAACAAAATATCGAATTACCCATTGGTTTATTTTTCGTTACGTCATGTCCCTTTTCACGTAATATCTTTCTACTTTCTTATTTATTTTTTAAAATTTAAAATTATTTCAACATATGTTGGTAGACGACGTAATTCAATAACACTTATACTTCTCGGACATAATTATATATATCAAGAAATCTAATGATTTTAGGGTTTTTTCAACGAATACACGCAGAAAGTTTTGTTTTACTTATTTGTTTATCCATCGTGGAATCTTTTTCATTAGTATCAATAATTCATTATACTAAACTACACTCATCGTTAAAAATCTTTATTATTTTCTATTCTTTCATCATTCATATGTTTCCATATTAAGTACCTATATCAATATTGTCTTGCATATTGGAAGCTTTATTATTTGATTTAGAGTATTCAGTAACAAAATCTGCTAAACAAATATTTTCTAGCTCTTTTGGCGATTAGGCCTATTAAAGTAAGATTCTAAATTACTATGTATGAAAATATCTTCGCTATTGTCATCGAGTTCTTGTAAACTATTTTTTCGTTTACTATGTAAGTATGTATACTATTTTCAGGTAAACTTGTATCAATAAATCAGCTTCATTCAAAAATGCATTTAATAATATTGTCCTAACTTTTCTCGTAAAGTATAATTTCCTCGTTTTACTTCTTAAGATGATTGTCATAAATACCGTGTGTCTAAGTGATTCGGGTACAATCAGCGAAAAAATCTATTTACAATTATTTAAAATTCGTTTTTTTAAATGCAAAGAAATTGTAATGTAATTGAATGAATTTATCAGCCTTAAAATTCATTGAAGTAATTTTAAAAATGACTTCTAATTTAAAAATTGTAGTTTAACTCTTATTATGTTATCAACAAACTGAGATTTTTGCGCTAATTGTACCTAAATCACTTGGACGCACGGTATATTTATACTTGATATTGATATCATTTTGAACGGTAAAAAATCGCAAATACGCGTAATTACACGTAATTGTTCAAGTTTAGCTAATAATAGCATTATAGAAAAACCCCTGTTGCCAGGTCCAGCGGACCTCACTTGTTTGTAAATTCTGCATTAATGGTTGTGAAATCACTTCAAAAGTACAAAATGTAAAAAGAAACGAAACTGATCAACAGAAATGCATTATTATTTTATATTTAAAATTGACAGTTATTACATAGCCAAAATAAATGAACATAGTATGAAACCCATAAAAGAAAGCATTTAGCGAGGGCTCAGTTCGAACTTGAAGATGAAGGTGCTGCTGGTTGTTTTTTATCGTCTGTACATTTCCCAGCTGCACACCTACATGTTCCAGCTTTTTTCAAATCTTCTGCAAGCATTAAAAAAACGTAAACAGCCATACCGCATTACTAGAGCTGAATTTTTAACTGGTATTTGTTCAGGTTTGCCAATAATGTTGCTAACCCTTCATGTCTATAGATCACTGCTGGAAACAAATCTGAAAACCTCTACCCTACCCCTTCCGAAACCACTAAAGAAGTTGAATTTAGAATATGTAGTATTATTATGGTCTGAAACCCAAAGATTTCGAGACCCCCTCCCCGACCCCCTTCCCAAATCAGATTGACTGTAATTGTTGTCGTTTTTAAGTTGAAAATTCAGCTAAAAATTATGTAAACTCAGAGGTTTTGAGATCGGAAATTCTGAGCCGAAGATATACTCACTACTTATGGCTTACCTTCACTTATTTCTACACAAGTAACTTCGCAGTCTGTTAGAACTATTTCTTTTTCTGTAAAAACCTTGCATGTTTTCGTGGAATAGTAATAATTTGGATCCTTCTTTACACAATGGTTTTTGCATAGCATCAATGTCATCTGGAAGTCAAAGTCGTCGAAGACATCGCAGACACTGGATTGCAAATTTATGGTGAACAAAGCAATTAATAAAATGAATTTGAAATACATTTTAGATTGTAAATGATCCCAATGGTGAAAAATACTTTGATACTAGATTGTAACTGAAAGATTTAGTTTCAAGCTTTGCTTTTATATTACTTCTTTATCTAGAGTAGATGTTATTAAAATCTATCAACGAGTTCACTTATCTATCTATAAGAAGTAGATGAGTCATTCCAAATGACTCTTTTATTTAAAATCGCAATTTCCGAAGGAGGATCGAATAAAGGTAATATTCTGTTCATATCCGATGGTAAATATGAGCCATGATTATTTTTGTTGACAGTCTAAATATGCATTAAATAAATGATAAGATATACAAATAAATCATGATTGGATACTCACTCATGTTTGAGTCGTGCATTTATTTGGCGTATTTTTCTATTAATCTCGATTACCTACTTAGAAACTATTGCCGGTCATTCACTCAACCTGCTACTAGAATACTGTTATCTATGTTCAATGTTGAAATCATTTTTTATTTTTAAATATCACAAGCTGTGTCACGATTTTGACTTGGACGTTTTTAATTTTTTGTTCTGGCTCGCAGACATTGATTTTCATTTTGAACTTGAATTCTAAAACGCTCATCCTGCTTTTTTAGATTTGTTAATTACGTACGAATTAGTATTATAAATTGCATGCAATTTTCTTGCGATAGTCAAAGATGTTCAGTAGCAGACGATCCCTTCCCAGGATCCTTTTTCTTTGAAGACCTTAGTATGTTTCTGGGTCCATCACGAGAGGGAGAAAATACATGTAGAGATAAAATTTCGAAAAATGGGTAAAATTATCAAAATTATGAAAGAAAGAAATTATCTTTCAAAATTAAAGAAAATAAAATAATTTCAACAGAAAACATCTTTCAACAGAAAGTGACCTCAAAAACAACCACCACATAGGGATCATTTTTTGAAATTTAAAAAAATACCAAAAATTAGTAAATATATAATTTGCCCCAATTAAAACTTTATATTCTGTCTATGTTCACTTTTCCAAGCCCATTATGAGGCTATCATCAATTTTGGAAATTACATGAGCGAAATATTGTCAAAATAAAGGGTGTATCTTGTGATTTTCAGCCATCAAAGTTGATATTTGCTATAGTGACACGCTTCTCTTGAAAAATTATCCTTCATCAAACAATAATTCGAAAACAATTTAGGGAATTCCAGGAATGATTTGTAAGAGTGTTACTTGTATAATAAAGAAATCACACTAATGCATCTAAAATTATCACCCGGGATTCCCAAATATTGTTTCTTAAGGGTCCCTTAAAATCATTTAAAAGAGATTTTTCTAAGAGATTAATGAATACTTTTAAGAGGTTTATTTTCCCGGTTTCTCTTGAGATGTTTAAAATGCTTACAAACCTCAGTAAATTAGGGGAAAATATACATCTTGACAGTTTCCTGAAACTCTGGGCATTGCTATTACCCAATATCGCCTCTATGCACATTAGAGAAATTCGCAAGATGTGATGGGTGAAACGATTCCCTAGAGTCTTCGTGGAACATAAATACCCAACATTTCCCGTACAATATCATAATGTGCATGATGCCAGTTAGTGGATTGTCACGTAACGCAGCCATATTTATTTTACACGCAGTTGTGGAAATGCTATAACGGTTTTGCTTTGAAGTATACCGTGCGTCCAAGTGATTCGGATACAATCAGCGAAAAAATCTCTTTATCAGTTATTTGAAATTGGTTTTTTTAAATTCAAAGAAATTGTAATGCTGTTGAAATAAATTTATCAGCCTTAAAATTCATTTAAGTAATTTTAAAAATGATATATAATTTAGAAATATTAGTTCAACTTTTATTATGTTATCAACGAACTGCTAATTTTGCGCTGATTGTACTCAAATCACTTGTACGCTCGGTATATAAGCACCAACGTATAAAAGTACGTAAGGGTATTCTGGGAATCCAATGGTACAATTCGTTCATGGGTTCCCAGCACTTTTACATTTCCTAATACGAATTTTGTGAATAAGGATTTTTTCTTACGAATTCTGTTTTCTTATCGCTGTTTAAAGAGTGCGAAGGTGAAATGAAGCTAGCAGCATACATGTACCCTATTGCATCACCGATACCTGCGCTGAGAACGTCTTAACGACGATATTATTCAGCGAAATAATGAGATACCCACATCTCCGACGCTTTTATCCATGCATGATAAACGAACGATCGGTTTCGTATTTATTGGTAAAAAACAAACGGCGGCTTGGTGAGATAATATATTCGAAAAAGAAGAATACGAAACGCGCATACCACCATTAAGAAGAAGAAGAAAGCTTTCATAAGAGTATTACGCGAGTCGAGGGGTTATCAGTGAAATAAAGATTTGGAAGATGGCATATCATCAGTAGCTTTATATTTAAATACAAATTCTCCGCGGTCGATCTCAAAACAGCATCGAACAAATTTTATAAAGGGTACGAAAAGTAACAGCATTTAGATAATAATTTATTTTTATTTTGATTTATATTTTCATCAGTAGAATTGTTGCACGATGCAGGATTATAGACAGGATATATCGATAACAAAGAGTTTTAAAAATTATTTTCAGAACATACATTTTACAAGTCTATAACCAAGGTAATGAGAGGAGGCTGGGGGCAGTGAGTAATTTTTTTAAAGGGCATAAATTTTTTTAGAGCCCAAGAATATGTGTGAATATGCTTTAGGACATAGGTAATTTAAGAAGATGAAATATTTTTATTAGGTAATGATTCCTATCAAGTAGAGCACTCGTAATCAATTAATTATATATATATTTTTTTTAATGAGTGTTAAGAAATACATTTTTCAATACAAATTACCATGACGTGGCGATTTTTATTACAGAAAAATATATTGATTTAATAAACTAAGCTCTTGCGTAGTTCTGACTCTCAACTCTCCCTTCTTGATTACAACCTTGGCACCATAAACTTGTTTTTTGTCAATGTATTGCCCAGGCCTCTCAAAATAAACGCTTAATTTTTATGAGGTGCTAGGCAGGTCCGGCGAGAGGAAATGGGCCCGGAGCATAAATTTTGTTGGGCCCTTTTTTAAATACCTAATTTAAAAAATAATTTGGAGAAAAAAAATTCCATCACGCACCTCTCTCTCTCTTTCCCAACACAACAAGTAATATCAAAATTTATTGTCTGATACAAGAGTTACAAAAATAAATGAATTTAAAGCAAAAACAACAACAACAACAATAACAAAAACTATGCTTATGTATCTACATCGACGCTTTTCTAGCTTTTTTATCGGCAAAATCATTTATAACAGTTTCAAAATCAATCGTTCTCGCAACTACGTTTTCTGTACACAGAATTGCGAGTCCATTTAGTCGTTGTTGACCTTCTGTGCTTCTCTTGTGATCTTTAATTCGAACCAAAACACTGAAAGAACGTTCCGCACTCGCAACTGTCACGGGTAATGTAAGGAATATACGTAGAGCCACACTAACGTTGGGGAAAATACCGCTCAGGTTATTTTGAGTTATTTCGTTCAAAAGTTCCAATGATGCAAATAATGAGTGGAAACATGTTTTTATATCAATAAGTTCTGTGGTTAATTCTGGTGATACATCGTGTTTGTATCGAAATTGAAGTACGATAGATGACTGTAATGTAATTTCAGTAATTTCACATTTTTTTTTTGAGACATTTTCGAACCTTGATTTTTGGGGTAAAAATGCGAGCCCTTGAAAAAAATGCGGGTCCGGTGCAAATGCACCCCCTGCACCCACCTCTCGCCGGGCCTGGTGCTAGGCAAGAACTTTGAAGAAGTTCACTACCGAAGATGAATTTATTGGTTCATCTTTCGTTTTATCATTATTAATGTGAAAATTTTCCAGCAAGTTGATTGGATTTTAATTTGTTGAATGAGGATGTGTCAACTCTTTTAATGAAAATAAAAAATATTTTAGCCAGTTTAGTATGGTGTCAGGTTTAATGCTTATAATTATTTTCTTTTACTTGATTCTCACATACCTTTAACAATTTTTTTTTAAATGTCTAGATATGTTTCTTAATTGTCGATGAATTAATTGATGTAAAAAAATTCAAGTCCATTTAGTGGACGATTTTAATGGTGTTAAACCTCAGACGTAATCGATTTCTGAACAGCCGTCCAGTATCTTTAAAGGAACTTATTAAAAAATGAGCTCTTAATATACGGAA
>VFXL01000404.1:0-35851 GCA_009761765.1 Phenacoccus solenopsis | reverse complement strand
TTACAAAAAAAATTTGTGATATACACTTTTTGCCTATCTTCATTTTTGAAGGAGCTACAATGATTTAAAATTTTCCAAAATTCTTTTTTTTTTAATTTGACTAAAATTGTTCATTTAAGTACCGAATATCACAGAGAAAAAATTTGCAAAAAAACAATTTTTATACCTTTTTGCCTATCTTTATTTTTGAAGGAGTTTCAATAATTCTAAATTATGTAGTATTTTTGAAAATTGAAATGGACTTTAAAGTATTTCGTATTTTTTTTTTAATTGCAAACATTTCTTCCTAGAAAGTTTTAAATCTTCGGGCTAAGCTATATGTTGGTACTAGTCTCCAATCCTGGTTCCATACTACCTATGGCGGGCTAATAGTTGTAAGATGCGTGCACTAGAACTTTTCAAAGTTGAGAATACACAAACGTATTCAATGAATTTTATTCTTAAGTAATATGCACTTATGCATTCACTCGAGTTTTTTAAATTTATTCTATTGTTTTTCTTTTTCTTTATTTGTTTAAAATTATGGATGCCCGATGATAACTAGAGTAGAAGTGAACGGATTGTCTCCAAATTTGGAATCTAGGTAGCTTCAAAGCTGATTAGTTTTTGAAGTTGATATACCTTCACTCTGAGTAGAGCTATCGAAGTTCAAAATTTTCACAAGGCAATTTTCATGTATATCGATTGTTGAGGGCTAAGAATGAATGGAATGAGATGATATTTTTATAAAATGTACAAAAAAACACGATTCGGTGGTGAGGAATCTTGTGCTCTATAAGTTTGATTTTCAATAGGTATATTTTATTTATTTTATTAACGCTTTTAGTTCTGGAAAATAAGGATTTAAGTATTAAATTTTATAACAACCACTAGTTGCAATTGGGGTAATTTTTAAGGGCATAAATTTCTTCAGTGCACCAGATACCTATATTGATGTATTTCAGCACATAATTTAAGGAGATAACGCCTTTTTTATGTAATGATTATTTTTAGCAGTGATAGTATTCTCAAAGTCAATTAAATAAGAAAAATTAATTTTTTTCAAAGTTGACTAATCGATTTCAATATTAGATTCATACACTGAAATTTGTAAATTATTGCGCTAGTTTTTTTTTTTTTTTTTAATATTTCGTATGATGTAACATTTCAGCTACTTAACAGACATTTACTGGTATACATATTGATCCTTTATTACATTTCCAAAAAACGCTTTTAAACATTCAAAAATGTATCGTTTAAGAACAATACCTATAATAATGACAAGGAATTAGCAATCAATAATGTTTTTGTATTCAATGATATTGTTTATAAATTAATAATTACTCTAAATATTTTGAATTATTCAATGTTACGAACAGTGGAGTGTCCTCATTATGACGTGTGATAGAACCTGTTTTATTTTATTTATAACTTTCATTTCTCTATAGCAATTCAGATATTTCATTGCGTGCATTTATAACCTATACAAAAATATGAATAAATATAATTGTGTTTCAAATACGTAGCTTTGTTATCTTTTGTTGCTCAATGCCTTATTCCTTATCTGAAATTAATGGATTGGTCAGGGGTGATTCATTTCAAAATATAGCGTTCAATCGATAAAATATGGAGTCAAGCGATATTACATAATCATTATTATGAACATATTCAAGAACATTACAGGCATTTAGAGAAGCTGAATACTAAATTATTCAGTTGGTAGCTGTTCTGTATAATTTAAAAAATTCGTCATCTTTATTATGTTTATTTTCAAGAACAATACAGACATTAAGAGGAAATGAACACTAAAATATTCAGTTGGTAGGTAGCTGTTCTGCGTAATTTGAAAAGTTAAATATCTTTATAGTCACCTTAACAAATCCTTATATTCACCTAGATTGCGTCCAAAAATTGTGGACACACATATAGCATCCTAGGATGTAAGTTGATATCATATTGAGATGCTGTCTTTCGTTGTGGAAGTCCTTCCCTATATGTATGGAGAGTCTTCTCCTTTTTTCAGAACATATTACATTCTGATTTGAGTGCTTATCCACTATTCTATTCAAAATTTCGTTGGCAAAGTATTATAGGTTCCTTAAATCAAACTTTCAAAGTTCAAATAAACGATTCGATAAAAATTATTATCGATTTATTTATTTATTCTTATAGGGGTGTAATTCTTATTTTTAAAGCAATTTTTCATTTAAAAAATTATTCTATTCATCCTGAATTTCGTTTGCGTTTTTGATCCGTTTCATTTTTACTTAATTTCCTCATTTTAAGTAATTTTTTGAACATTTTTTTTTTACTTGTTTTCCTATTTTTAGTAATTTTTCCATTTTTAGAATTTTTTTCAATTATTGTCATTTTTAGGCTTTTTCATTTTCGGTAATTTTTTTACTGTTTTATGGAAAACCCCGAACAGAAAAATACTAGTAGTAATCACAAAAACTACTAGTTTTAGTTATAGTTATACTGGTAGTAATGAATGTCTTAAAATACTACTGGTATTTTAATATTAATATAAACTACTAGTTTTTTTCAGTGCGGGATGCGAGGTGGAGATTGTTTTGATTTCAGTCAGTGTATTTTATTTTATTTTTTCATTTTCAGTTGAATTTTTCATTCATGAGCGTATTTTCATTCCCTGTCAATTTTTTTCATTTTGAAATTTATTTATACCTACCATCTGAACATTTTTTCAAACTGTTCGTCATTTTTTCACAATTAATTTGTCATGTACTGGAACTAGAGCCAGAAGTATGGATATATAGTGTGATAACTAGATTTTGGAGAACAGACCGTATCTTTTAAAAAAGGTAAGACGTTTTGAGTCGTTTGGTGGCTGTTGATGGAGAGAATCTCAGATAATGGAGAGAGATGTAGGTAGTAGGTTGTTTGTCATTTGTTGGCTATGGGTAAAAGCAAAGCGTCTGTATGGGGGTCTAGAGAGAGCATATTGTTCCCTACCATTAAGTGCCAAAATAATAGACCCAGAAGTAGCGGATTTCCTAATCGAACGAAATTTGTTTGCTGAAGGAGTGGTGTACCAATAAAACTTTCCATTTCGAATATTTTAAAAATACTTTGGTCAAGGGCGTACCGAGGACATTCTTCGGGGGGGGGGGGGAGAAAACCAAAAATTGCCAACTAATTTTACAATTTTACCAACTGTTGACTTCTTTTTTTTTTTTGCTCCATGAAAATAGAAAATGAGATGCTAAATACGGTGTATGTCACAGTCTTGTTATTAGTCTTCAAAACATTTAAAAATAGCTGTAATAATACTGCGCAAGTGGTCACACTAAAACTCCAAATTTACCAACTTTCCAAAAGCCAAGGGGGGAAGCTCCCCCCTCCCCCCCCCTTCGGTACGTCCCTGTTGTTGGTTGTTATTCATTTCTTGCCACTTGTTTCATTTAAGGAGCTTTTTCGAATTTCATGCAAATCTAATTCAAATTATTCAAAAATTGAAAATCTATAAGTATTAGCATATTATTAGAAAAATATCAACGAAACAATTTTTCAAAGGCATACAAAACTGTACAAATATTATGATTTATTAACGACTCTACACCTAATTATGATGATTTTTGAATAACTATCAACTACATAGTCGTTTTGAGAAGCTACGAGGATGATATTGATTATACGTATCCCTCACGTTTACTGTAAATTATTCGCTCCTGTGCAACAATCTTGTTTCGAAGTATGCTTCTGTAATAATTTCACATATATATTTTTATTACTTGATTCCGCGAAAGTAATAATGGAACGCACGAGAATTCGTTTGAAAAAGTATTGGATGTGGTCAAAAATTGGTGAATCTCTCAAGATATATAAGAATAGAGATATGAATGAGTTTTTTTGGTGTATGTGCTTCTTAGGTGGAATGTTTCGTACCCGAAAAGTGAGTGAAATATTGAAAAACCTTTGGTTGACTCTTCACATTTTATTTGATGTCGTGCTTGTGTCATTGAATGTCTATGGATTTTCAAATGTCGAGGAAATAAGCACATTTACCATTTTAACACTTCTTCGTCCAATATTTTCAATATGTACGAAAATCTTCATACACTTGATATTTTGTTACTTCTATGAGAATTTGGAAAAATATGGTAACGAGATGGACGAACATCTAAGCGCATTGCCTTGCCAACAAAATGATAAACGATATTTCCATACCATTCAGTTCTTTGACTACTTTGCAACTCTACTTCTTTGCATTATTTTTTGGATGAAAGGTTACAAGTTTTATTTTTCCATTCTTCAAGAATTCGAAAATCAGTCAAACATTATGAAGATATTAACGTCAGTTGTGCTAGCATTTGTGGGATTACATTCCTCACTATTTTGGTTAAGTGGGCAAAGAGTGAGGTACATTTTCTTAACGCGAATGATGTACACCTTTGATGACTTACGACAACAAATGAGGATTTCATCAAAATCCACATTGGAAAGCTTGGAAATGAGTCACAATGAGGAATTAGCGATCGAAGAAAGAGACTTGGAGCAACGAAATAGTGTTGCACATTTATTCGAAGAACGAAGGAGTACAATTTACAAAAATTTCGAGGAAAATATCGCTTATTTCGCCAAACAGCACCGAAAAATATTGAGGTATGTTAACAGATTTTCGTTAGCAATTTATCTTCTGCTTGAATGTGGGTATTCCTTGATGTAGTAATTTGTTTATAGGATCCATCTCAGAATGAAAACTTTTTTCGAATTCATAAGTTCCATTATTGTTGTACGAACTTGTTCATTTTTGATAATTTTCGCTAGCGATATATTTCAGGTATAAAATGGTAGAAAATTTCGGACTCACTTATTTCGTAAAATAATATAGAATAGGCTAAACAGTTACCTACGTTTAAAAACCTTCATTCCATTGCACTATTTTATTTTTTGTTTTGTTTTTATAATCTCTATAATTTTTTTTTTATAGGCGTTATATCATCCTAACTTGTTGAGTTCTTGGACAGTAGTGGCATTATTATTTGTACTTGTCATGATTATCGATTTTAATGCATTCTGCCTCATTGGCAGTGCACTAAACGATGTTGTAAGTTCAAAAAACATTTTCTTAAATATTCTGCAACGAGTTACGTAGCTCGATGGAAAAATAAAATCTTGAGTCTTATTACAAAGAAATCCTTTTCTCTATTTTTGCAACATCATCTAATAATATGGGTTCTTGATATTTTGAATTCCATGAGAAACAATTCATTAAAATCAGTGTGTTGTATATAGTACTTAATATCATTGTTTATAAATAGGTACTTAATGGTGAGAAGGAGAAATTTTAAATATAACATTAATATTCTCTTTTAGAAAGTTTAAAAATGTTGGAGGAAGTATCTGAAAATATTTCCTATTCTCAAGAGAATTCTGGCTACGTACCTCTGTACACAAATAGTTACCTAACAGAATTTTTTTATTTTTCAAGGTGGAAAGCGTATCATTCGAAGCATATTCTTGTCCTTGGTATTTATTGCCAAAAAAAAGTCGTAAAATGGTATCATTATTGATGACTCAGTTTCAAATTCCTGTTCGACTTCGAGCTTTTAGAACGTTTCGTTTCGATATGTCTTTAGTACCGGAAGTTCTTCAACTAAGTTATTCGTATGTTTCTGTTTTGCAGATTATTTTAGAGAGGTCCAAATAAATACTATAATTTTCATAATCTATAATACATGATCTCAGTGTGAGCATTTGCCAATTAAAAAAATTTTTAAAAAAAAAAAAAAAAAACGTAAGCAGCCATGCCGCATTACTGGAGCTGAGTTTTTAACTGGGCTTGTTTTGATTTAGTAATAACCTTAACCGTTCATCACTACAGGCCACACCCAATACCAAGTCTGAAAACCCCTACCCTATCCTTTCCAAAAACACTTAAGAAGTTCAATTTGGCACAAATGTAGTATTTCTTGCCATGAAATAATCATGCGAACACATATTTCTCAAATTATAACTATTTGAGGGTCCTCAAATTATCTTCAAATTTTGTAAATCCGCCATTTTGGATCCATTTTGACTCAAATTTAAGTGGTTATATTCTGGTCACAAACTAATCCTACACACAAAGTTTGACCATTCTAGGCCGATTTGGTGATGAGATATGGAAGATTCATGAAATTTCCTGCAGCAATTTCCCCTCCAAAAGCCGTTTTTTGCTCTAACTCCCCTCCAAAATCACTGAGGAAGCTAAAATCAAAATACGTTTGTCACTTGGGCTCATTTTATCATATGACACAGCAATAAAAAATTTTCGACCCCTCCTGTACCCCCACCACTATTTTAGGTTGGTAACCCCGCCTTCCCCCTCCAACATCATGTATGGAAGTGAATTCGGGATATAGTATACAACTTATCCCCAATAACCATATGAATTCATATTAATTACATTTTTACCAACTTGAGGCTCCTCAAGCTCTACTCAAAATTTTGATAATCCGCCATTTTGAATCCATTTTGATCCAAATTCAAGAGGTCATATTGTGGTCACCAACTAACCTCACACACAAAATTTGACCTCTTTAACTTGATTTGGTGGGGAGATATGGAAGATTCAAGAAATTTCATGACTCAAAACTTCCTCAAAAAGCCGTTTTTTGATCTAACTCCTCTCAATATGCACTCAAGAAGCTGAAATTTGGATATGTTAGTATCCGTGACTCACTCTTTCATATGAAATCAAAAACGAAAAATTTGAGCTATTTGCCCCTTCTCCAGCCCCCTCAAAATTTGAGTGATCCGCCATTTTGAAATTTATCGAAAAAACAAAAAAACTATTTTTGCGTTTTGCAAGAAGAGTTCCTCACCGAATTTTGAGCGAATTTTATCCACACCCGCCTGCGCAAGTGAGTGACACAAAAAACGCAATTTTCTCAAAAACAGGTTTTTGCTAACTCGCCTCAAAATGCACTTAGGAAGCTGAAATTTAAATATGTTGGTGTCCGTGACTCACTCTTTCATATGAGATCAAAAACGAAAAATTTGAGCTATTTGCCTCTTCTCCAGCCCCCCTCAAAATTTGAGTGATCCGCCATTTTGAAAGTTTTCGAAAAAACAAAAAAAATACTTCTGCGCATTTTCAAGAAGAGTTCCTCACCAAATTTTGAGCGAATTTTATGAATACTCGCCGGCGCTACGCGTGGGGGAAAAATATATATATATATACCAAAAAGTTGGACATTTGCCAGATGATTACAAATGGTCTGAAACGCAAAGATTTGAAGACCCCACCCTCCCCCGACCTTCCCTTCCCAAATCAGGTAGGCTGTAATAGCTATCGTTTTGTTAAAAACTCAAGCTCAGCTAAAATTTTTAAAGCTGCATACACAATATGGTAAAATTATTTTCTAGCGGAGATTATAGCTATAATTTTTCATGTGATATGGGAAGGAGGGATGGGGAAAAAGGACTTTTTATCATCATGTTACCGATCATTATTATAATGAAATGACATATGTTCAAATTTTTGATATACATAGCCTACTTATGTGTTTTTCCGACTTCGTTACGCGAAGAGATGCGAATAAAAATTACTAAAAATAAGTTAACAAAACATTAGAGTAAATATTTAGATTCGGCTCGAAATTATAGTTTACTAAAATTTGGTGTTCGGGTGTGTTGTTGAACTTTTAAAATTTTCGTTCATGATTTCATATGAAAGAGCGAGTCACTGCCACCGGCATTTTAATATTATAATTATTTTTATATAAATGCGCTCAATATAAAATACATGGCGCAAGATAATTGTAAAGTTAAGTTTTGAAAACAAACGATAATTAATTAATTATTACAGTCGAGGTGAATAACGAGGAAGAGGCAGGAAGGAAGTCTACGTATGTTTTGCTTTGCAGGCTGTTTGTAATGAAAAAACTAATGTCTATATTTTCATTATAATTTTATGTGCATTTTTCCTCTACTTCGTTGCGCGAAGAGATGTGGATAAAAATCACTTAAAGTGTGTAAAGCGATATTCAAGTGAAATTTAGAAATCTTTTTCTATGTGTATTTTCTCTACTTCGTACTGCGAAGAGGAGTGGGTAAAAATCATTAACGTACATAAGGGAATAATTAAATGAATACATAAAAGTCTTTTTTGTTTTGTTGGGTTTTAGATTCAGCTTTAAATTACGCTTTGTTCAAATTTCTTGCGGGGCTGGAGTTTGGTTCATAATTTTATGGAAAGAGTTAGTTTTAGATATTAACATATCCAAATTTAAGTTTTGTAAGTGTATTTCAAAGGATGTCAAATCGATTTAGAAAGCTAAATCTTCATGACCCTTAAATAACCAATATTTAAGGAATGCTTGAAGATCCTCAACACAATTTGATCGGGGTAAACAAAAGGTGGTACATTTCCGATTATTATTCCATATGATGGAGTGAGCGTAAATGACTAAAATATTCAAATTTCAACTTTCGAAATTGGTTTGAAAAGCAGTTGAAGAAAATCTCGAATTTTACGTACAAAATACTGTCAAAAATGTGAAGAAAATTGAAAAGTCTCAAATCGTTGAATTAAGGTTCTTGTAGACAAATGTATTACATGTCCTAAATTCAACGTCTTGTGTGGTTTCAGAGAAGAGAGGTGGAATTTCACCCTATAGTACTGAGTGAAGGCATTAAGAGGTTAACATTATTTGAAAATTCGAATAAGGCTTCATTGAAAACTCAGCACTAGTAATGCTACATTGCTATCTACGTTCGTATTTTACCTAATTTGAGATGATTATTTTCTAAAGAGTATGATATTAATCCCAGTTTCATCCTCTCATTAATGGAACGCCTGCTTGGGACTGGGGGGGGGGGGTAGTAGAAAACATCACAGTGTGCGAGAACATGCAAAGGTGGCAATGAAAAATAAAAATTCGAATTTGAAGTGCAGCACCTCCCAAAAAGTTTCATTTTAATATAAAATTATGATTCCCAAGATTTCAAGTCGATAGGTTAATATTAAAACGTGGCGCAGAGTCGTTGAAGTTGAGTACATAATTTAAGTATATCTTTACTGTGGTTAGGTTATTCTTTAATTTGAACTCAAATATCTTATTGAGGTATAATAGTAATTACAAATTTTATTTCTATTATTCCGTTGATTGGAATAAAATTAATATTGTGAATTTGAGGTAATTTTAATATTAATATAATTTTAATTAATCGATTTTTTCCACCCTTATAAAAGAGAAATTTTTTTTGATTTTTTCGGAGTTCTCACCCACTACATTTCTTTCTTTATGCTTCTATATCACGCAGAAAAAATTTCAGCCCTCTCGGATGAGGGGAACACGTACCACAGGGGGGCTAAAGTTTCCCCCTTTTCATGAAAAACTTTTTGAGATTGAGAAATTGATCGATTCGTAATTTATCAACATTTTCAAAAACTTCAAATGAGAAAATTTTTTCTTTATAAATCTAATGAGAGATCATATTTTTGTTTTTTCGCTGATAAACTGAAAGTAGGTACCGATATACAACTCTGGCTTAAAATTCATAAATTCAACATGTATATTGATGAGCCCATATTCTTTTCTCTTTTTTATTGTTTCTAACTACAAACTATTTTCTTCTGTTTATAAATATTAAAAATATTAAGGTTTTAGATTCATATTTTTCTGGATTTTAAGAAACAAATAAAAAAAAAAAATGCAAATATTTTAGAAATTAAAATTTAGGCATTTTGATATTTTTCAATTTTATGAGGGGTGTAATTGACTCTCGAGGTCTTCTCGAGGGGCTAAATATAATTATCTTCGTGAAAAGTTCGCGAAGATGAAAGAAAATAATTTTTTTTTTGTTGGTAAATTTTACCTACCTACAATTTCAATACTTTGCTTCGTTTTTTTGCTTAACTCGGCCCCTAATTAAGGTTCAAAGGTATCAATGACATGTATGAAATCCTTAAGACACGACTAACACTTTTGGTCCTCTTCATACCACTTCTTTTTCCTATAGTTAAGGAGCTGGAAGGCGTTTAGATGATTTTTCATGAAAACGGGGAAACTTTAGCCCCCCTGTGGCACGTGTTCCCCTCATCCGAGAGGGCTGAAATTTTTTCTGCGTGATGTAGAAGCATAAAGAAAGAAATGTAGGGGGTGAGAACTCCGAAAAAATCAAAAAAAATTTCGCTTTTATAAGGCTGGACAACCATAGTAAAGATATAAATTATGTACTCAACTTCAACGACTCTGCGCCACGTGTTAATATTAACCTATCGACTTGAAATTTTGGGAATCATAAGTTTATAGTAAAATGAAACTTTTTAGGGGATGCCTTATCTGATCAGGGGAAAAAAATTTTCTCATCTATTTCATTGCCACCCTAACATGGATGTTCAATGTTCATACTTGGTTAGATCTAATATCCAATATTATTGAAGTAGTGAAAGCTTATCAATATGGCCTCTTTAAAAAAATTCATCTGTTGTGCTCGGTTTATTCTTTACGTTGCGTTTAGTGGTATTAAAGAAACACACTAATTATTGTAAGAAACCTACACTATAAGTTTTCAAAGTGGAAGAGACATAGATGTTTTTAATATAGCTTTGCCTCAAATAATATGCACTTGGGAATTCACCTGAGTTTTTTTGTTGTTGCTTTCGTTTCTTCTTCACTTTAAAATTATCGATGTAATGAATACACACTCTAAATTTGTAGCCTATAGGTAGAGTGAGTACTGCTTCAAAACTAATCAGTTTTTTGAAGTACTTACATTCATTGTAAGTCGAGCTTTTGAAGTCCAAAGTTTTTATGACGGATGATAATTTGACCTAAGGTGAATATGGATTAATATGAAATTTTCATGATAGTTCAAAAAGGTATAGAGAAACGTAGAAAAAATAGATAGCAATTGTTTAATGAGAAGTTATACGCTCTACAAGTTTAATTTTTACAGTTTTCTTAAATAAAAGTTCGTAGTTTTCGAAAAAATGAGTTCGATGTAAAAATTCTGGCAATAAACATTATACGTAGGTAGTTGGAGTTAGAGTAATGTTATAAGAGCATACATTTGTTCATTGCGCAAGAACTATATGAATGCGCATATTTCAGTTCATAATATAAGGAGGTAAAGCATTCTAATTATTTATAGCAGTATTTTAAGAATTGTGAATTAGTCATAATAATCTATTAATTAAGAAAAATGTAATTTAGTATAAATTTAAGAAATCGATTTCAGAGATTAACACGATGACTAAAATTTATAAATCGTTGCGAAACGTTTTTTGAATTTCTTAGCATACGACAATATTTCTAGTTTCGACTTGATGCGGTAGGTTATTAATGTGACATGGGTAGTGCAGGCCTAGTTGGATGGTGAACGGCTCTAGCCAGAAATCTGGGTATGTGTCATGATCCTAAGTCCCATATGGTAGATCGAATAGCTATATAGGCGGAACTATGCTCAATGGACCCTATGGTCGAGGCACCAAAGTGATTGCGGATCACCCCCACCTTGCTTCATGGCTTGGAGTAAGGCGGGATGACACAGACAGAAGTAGAGCTCTGAGAGTATATGACCTCTAACTCGCCTGCAGGCTTAGTAGGCCATCAGAGGCCAAAAAGTATCTGGCGGGGATCCTCAAAAAGAGGAGATGTGGTGCTGGGTTAAGGTTAGGGATCATCATACATTTGAGAAGAGCGCGTAGCGCAGGAAAGTCGATTCTATACGTGTAGTAGTAGATAGGTACCTAATTTATTTGTTCATAGCTCTGATTCTATAGTAGCAACTTAGGCACTTATTGATTGTGTTGATGAATGATTCATACCTATATGTATTATAAATAATATGATAGTTTTGCTGTAACACAAGGGAATGAATATAAATATGTTTAGAATTTGGGACTTGTTATCTTTTTTTGTTCAATGCTTTCTTCCTAATCTGAACTTAATGGATTCATACTTCATAGGTATGATCAGTTGGGAAATCATCGTTCCAAAGTATAAGTTGCGTCGATTCAATATGAAGTCAGTCGATATTAGATTATCAGCATTATTATGTTAATTTGAAACACAAAATATTGCTGTCATTTAGGGAAGCTAAATACTAAATTATTCAGTTGACAACTGTTAAGTACAATTTAAAAAATTCATCGTCCATTTATATTATGTATTCACCGCTAGTGTGGGGCCGTGTGTATGGTACTGATACCTATGGGGCAAGCTGCCAATACATTAAAATGCTACATTTCGTTGTGGAAATCCCTACAGAAATCTATGTTACAAGACTACACCACCCTATTGAGCATAAATGTTTCAAAGGTCGCGCGATAAAACACAGAATCCATCTAAAAGACCGGGAAGAGACTTTAAAACGTGTTGCATTATTTTGAGCTGCTCCATACCGTGTGAAAAATCTCATGAAAGGAGAACACGCGAAATATATGAGATTTCTTTTCGTCTCAATTTTATAAATGTTATTATAGATGAGAGAGGATACTTATTAGCTTCCATTCCATTTAGTTACAACTAACACTTCAAAGCGAAGCTGTATGGCCAAATTATTAGTTCTAGAAATGAATAGTATCGATGTTAACCTCATACATCATGATAAAAAATATTTTTATAGTTTCTCGGTCATTTATTGTTTATCAGTAGCAATATTTTTTCCTTTTTTAGAGTGTATTAATTTTGATTTTGGATATTTTATCGTCTTTGGATTTATTTTCATTTTTTTGCCGAATTTATGACCTTTCTAAATTTTTTTTTATCGCAGTTTTTTTCATGTGTCCATTTATTTCTTTGCTTTAGGATATTTTTCATCGTGCTTGAACGCACTATGTTTTATATGTTACCATTTACGGATTTTTATTTTTTATTCATTTTTAGTCATTTTTTCATGAACTTTATTTCACATTATTTTTGATTTATTTTTGATTTTTGAATTAATTGTTTCATTTTTTTTTTGAAACGCTGTTCGTTTTTCTTATTTTAAAAAAATTTTTCATAACGAATTCATTCGTATTATTAATGATATTTTTATTTTTCGTCACTTTTTCATTTACATTTGTTTTTTTCATTTAGGACATTATGCTATTATTTACTCTGAATTTGGTTTGCATTTTTGTCAGGTTTTTATTTTTGTTTCATTTTCTCATCTAGAATGTTTTTTCAAGATTTTTTAAAGTTCAAGTCAACTTTTTATTTTTGAACATTGTTTTTACATTGAATGTTTCATATTTATGAGTTTACCATTTTTGTACTTTTTTCAATTTTTTTTTCATTTTTCAGGATTTTTCATTACTTATCCATTTTTCCTTTTCTTAGGTACCCGGGGAGAGGATAGGTTTAACTCGAGTATTTGATTTTCATCGACATTTTTTCACATTGAAAAAAATTGTCTTCTTTCAAATAACCTATTGTGTACTGCAACTTAGGCCAAAGGCACGAATAGAGTTGAATAACTGGATTGTATGGAACAAACCACATTTTTTTAAAGGAACGACGAAGCGTTTTTAGAGTTTTGTAAGTGATTCGAGGGAATTTCAGACAAGTGGGAGGTATGTAGATATTGCCGGTGTAGGAGGACATCTGTATATTTCAGAAGAATGCGTGAATTCACAATGAATTCTGGTACGAGTTGTTGATTGGAGGAGGTAGTCGTGTGATTAGATGGCTATGGGTGAAAGCTGGTTGGCCAATACAAAGTATAGAGAGAACAATGTGCGGAATTGATGGACCAACGAGCAGCGGAGTTGCAAATGGAACGAAGTTAATTTGTTAATGTAGTGTTTTACTCCCGATGAAAACATTTTTGGTTGATTTTTATTTTTTGTCGCTTATTTTACTTTTGGACATTCTTCTAATTTCATTCAAAATCTATCTAGACAATCCAAAATATTGGAAATCTATAGGTATTAGTACATTATTGGAAAAAAACCATCAACAAAACAACATTACAAGGGCATAAAAACTGTACAAATATTATGATTTATAAATGACTATATTAGTCATTAAAGGAGGCATGATCAGGAATGATAATGTTGTTCGTATTCCATTCGTTAAAGTTTTTAGAAATTATTCGCTCCTGTGTTACTAATTACGTTTGAAGAGTGTTACAATAGAAATTTCCGATTCATTTTTGTTGTTCGGTTTCGCGAAAATCATAATGGATTATGTGAAAATTTATTCGAGGAAATATTGCAAGTGGTTAAAAATCGGTGAACCTTTCAAGATATATAAGAATCAAGATATGAATGAGTTCTTTTGGTATGTGTGCTTTTTAGGTGGAATACTACGTACAAAAAAAGAGAATGGAATATTTAAAAAGCTTTGGTTGACTTTTCACCTTTTATTAGGAGTCATAATCGTGTCGTTGAACATTTATAGTTTATCAAGTGGTAAGGAAATGAAAATATCTACTGTTTTAATGCTTCTTCGTCCAATATCAATACTATCTACGATAGTTAACGTACACTTGGTATTTTGCTACTTTTATGAGAATTTGGAAAAATATGTTAACGAGATGGACGAATATCTCAGCGCATTACCTCGTCACCAAAATAATAAACAATATTTTCATACCATTCAGTTTTTCGAAAACTTTTCACTACTACTCCTTTGCGTTGCTTTTTGGATGGAAGGATTCAAGATTTTTTTCCCCCTGCTTCAAGTGTTCGAAAACCAGTCGAAAACTGTAAATGTATTAACCTCGATCGTGCTAGTATTTATCGCATTCCTTTCCTTAGCAATTCTATTTTGCGGGCAAAGATTGAGGTACATTTTCTTAACTCGAATGATGTACACTATTGATGACTTACGACAACAAATAAAGATTTCATCAAAATCCACGTTGGAAAGTTTGGAAATGAGTCATAATGAGGAATTAGCGATCGAAGAGAGAGACTTGGAGGAACGTAATAACGTTGCACATTTATTTGACGAACGAAGGAATACAATTTACAAAAATTTCGAGGAAAATATGGCGTATTTTTCCAAAAAGCACGGAACAATAGTGAGGTATGTGGATAGATCTTCATTATAGTAATCTATTTTCTGCGAATGTATTTCTCGATGTACCTAGTATCATATTGAATTCTGTATGAAATTCGTTTATAGGATTCACCTCAGAATGAAAACTTTTTTCGAGTTTATTGGTTCCATTCTCATTCTGCGAAGTTTTACATTTCTGGTCATTCTTGGTAGTGATATATTTCAGGTATAAAATTGTAAAACATTTATACTCTGTTATTTTGAAAAATAATAGAGGGTAAATGGTCAAAAGCGTTTCATCTAATTGATTTTTTTTCTTTTACCAATCTCTGTCGATTTCATTTCGCAGACTTTACATCATCCTAATTTGTTGAGTTCTCGGACAGTAATGAAGTTGTTGGGTATACTTTTCTTGATTATCGAAATTAATGGATACTGCCTCGCTGGCAATACAATGAGTGATATTGTAAGTTCAAAGTATTCTTTCAAATGTTCTGAAATGAGTTACGTAGCTAGACGCAACAATTATTATAATTTCTTAAATTTGTGGCGTGTTACATGATAAAAAAAAATAAATAAAACCACGTATCGAACGTTTATTCTCGAACTAACTGACTGAATACAGCAAACTAAGATTGGTAAGGGTGGAGCTGAGTGCGTACTGATTCTACTGATGATGGGATGGTAACTGGATTTTGACACCTATGGTGGGTTCATGCAAATGGATATGAATGCGAAATATTTATACTATGAAGATCGATTGAAAAAAAAAATTAAGGTAGTCAGTTGGATGAACTTATGAGAAATTCAGAAATCACTTTAAAAAAAGATTATGAAAAATTGAAAACTGTAGTAAAAAAGGAAAAGAGTTTTTTTAACTCAAGAACGATAGCTACACAGGGGCGCAACTAAGGCGGGAAGGGGGGAGCATCCACCCAGGTGTTTTGAAAAGTTGGGAAATTTATAATTGTTGAACGCTAAAATTGGGAACTTGAATTCCTTTTGGGAAAATAAGAACTCGAATAAATTCGAATTGATGTCAACGTATATCATGTATAGCGCACAACAGACTATTCGCGATAACCGAAAAAATTTCCAACTTCGCGAATCACGACGAACGGTTGCAGTGCAGTTGTATGTATTAAATTATGCTTAGGTTCCATTCTCCAGGTGCATGGATAGACAGACACATAGACAGACAGACTGACAAATTACAACATGTAAATTAATAGTGTTGGGAATAATCGATAATTAGAGTAATCGATTGATCGAATTTCGATTATTCTAATATTCGATTAATTAGATATAGATTATTGAAATAATCGATTTTTTTATATTATCTATACTCTGTAGTTACAACGTTTACGGAACACGAGTGAATAAAGGAAGAAATAAAAATTTACACAAATTCAAATTTTTTCTATCGATTTTTTCAATTTCTTGAAATTTTTCCTATAAAATTTCTGGCAATGCAAAAATGTTTTATAACATTTTTATACCTACTTTGAATTTTTTTATCCATTTATCAGAATTAGAAATTTTTTGCATCCAAAATTTCTTCAGATGCTTTTTCAAATTTTACACTTAATCTAATTTTTTTCAACCAAGAAATTTTTTTCTTCGATTTTTTGCCAACTTTGAAATTTTTTTCAATAAAATTGTGGCGTGAAAAAATGTTTCAAAGTTCAAATAAATATTGACTTTTTGATATAAAAAATAAATATAATTGAAAATAATTTTGAAAAAAGCATCAAATTTGAAACAAAACTCTAAAGATTTTTGGATGAAAAAATACTGAGAAATATTTTTGGCTCGAAATGAATTTTGAGAAAAAATGAAATGAAAAAAATTTTGAGAAAATTAGAAAAAAGATTTGAGTTGAAAAAAATCTTGGAGATTTAAAAAAATTTGGAGAAAATTTAGAGTTGCAAAAAATATTCAGAATTTGAAAAATCTCAAATTCCATTTTTTTTATGCTGTGTTCTATTATAACAAAAAAAAAAAAAATTACAAAAATAAAATAATTTATCCAAATAAATTACAAAAACAAAATCATTTATTCCAAAATGACAGTATTTATACCTAGTCGCAATTTTTATTTAAAAAACAAGCATATTTAAGGTATGTGAAGAGAGACAATTTCATCGTATTATAGAAATGTCTTTACAAAATGATTATTTTTTAATAAAAAGTTTTTTTTTTTCAAAAATATCGAAGCATTATTGAAAAAAAAAAACGACTGAAAATTGGCCGATTAATCGATTACCTATTTCATAAAATAATCGATTACTTTTGATAATTGATTAATCGATTCTTCCAATTATTTTTACCGATTAATCGATTATTAATCTCCCAACACTATAACTTAAAATTAAGCCGTTGCCACTGCTCACTAAGCCAATAATCCACCGATTTTTTTCTGTGCATCGTATACCTGCTATGTCTGTACTTTTTATTAACTTAAGTTGAATTTAAAAAATGAATAAAGGAGGGAAAGGAAAAAGATACGAAGTGCAGTGTTGTTTGTGTGATGAAATTTTTAACGACGACTACAAAAAAAACATGAAAAAACCGCGCATGAAGCGCTTATCTGTACCTAATTATTTAGTAATTTACATCATTTCTCAAATTTAAAAAAAAAAAAAAGTTGTAAATTTTGTCAAAAAAGTTGGGAATTTCATTACAAAAAGTTGGTATTTTTTTTCAAAATATCCCCCCCCCCCCCCCCTGAAAAATGACTTAGTTACGCTCCTGTAGTTACGCCGACTGGTATTCACATGAAATTCGCTCTAAATTTTGTGAGAGACTCACCTCAAAAGTGCAAAAAAATTCCTTTTTTGTTTTTCCATAAAATTCAAAATGACGGATGAATAAAATTTTGAGGTAGGCTGGAGCAGTAGCAAATAGCTCAAATGTTTTGTTTTTGATCTTATTTGAAAGAGTGAGTCACAGAGACCAACATATCCAAATTTTTTGAATTTTTTATATCTTCTCACAGAATAGACCTGAAAAGATCAGTGTGTGGGGTCAGTTGATGACCAGAATATGACCTTTTGAATTTCGATCGGAATGGAGGCAGAATGGCGTATATTCAAAATTTGAGTTGAGCTTGAGGAGTCTCCAATTCGTAGAAATGTAATTAATATTAATTCATTTAATCGTTGGGGATAAGAAGTGTGTTATATTCCAAATTTACTTTCACACATGATATTGGAGGAACAAAGGAGGGGTTACCCACGAGAGGTTGATATTCTTTTATTGTAGTGTAACAGTCGAGGTGACTAACCTATTTTCATTTTAGCTTCCTACATGCATCTAGAGAGGAGTTAGAGCAAAAAAACGCTTTTGGAGGGGAAAGAAAGGTCAAACGTCGTGTGTAGGGTTAGTTAATTACCAGAATATGACCCCTTCAGTTTAATTCAAAATGGACCAAAATGACGGATCGTGAAAATCTGACGATAATTTGACGAACCTCGAGTAGATATAATTCGAAAAAAATGTGTCATATACTTGTTGTATGGCAATAAACACTAAATTTATTCTAAATTTAATTTCTAAAGTGATTTTTAGAAGAGATGGAGTAGAGCTTTTCAGACTTGGCATTAATTGTGGCCTGTAGACATAAAGGGCTTAGCAACATGATTTCCAAACTTGATCAAGCCTTAGTTAAAAACTCAGCTCCAGTAATACGACATGGCTGCTTACATTTTTTTTTAAATTTTAAATCAAACTTAAATTTTGGCTAATGTATCAAAATGAACATTAAAAAAAAATATGCTGCATGAAAATTTTTCATATTTTTTTGAAGGGGAGGGGGGGGGGTTGGAACGCAAAAATTTACTGCCCATAGGCGACGAAATCTCAAGTCCACCTTTGAGTAACGGAATTGATCATGGATGTAGAGGAAAGAAAAAAGAAGGTGAACTGAGAAAGGAAGAGTATTGGAATGATGGAGATACGCGGCAGATTAATTCTTATTTACTAAAAATAAAATCTTAAGCCTTATAGTTTCAGTTTTTACAAATAATATCCTTGTCTTTTTTCTTTCAACATCAACAAAAAACATAGCTTCTTGATATCTTGTAGTCCAGGCGAGATAATTTATTGAAATCAAAGTGTCACATAGAATAATTACGATCTGCTATTGTATGTAAATAATTACAGCGAAACCACTCACTCATAAAATTTGTATATTAATAGTGCTGATTAGAAACAATAATGTCTTATTCCGTTTCAAAAATTTGAAAATGTTAGTCAAAAATTATGAAAACGTTTCACACCCTTGAAGCCTTGAAAGAATTTTAGCTACGTACCTCATATAGTATAGTTAATAGTTATAGTTACTTATTGTTTTTCTTAAATTCTATTAATATTTTTTTTTTATTTTTTTTTTTATAAAGGAGAAAATGCTCTCATTCGAAGCGTATTCTTGCCCATGGTATTTATTTCCAAAAAAAACTCGTAAAATGGTAACATTATTGATGATTCAGTTTCAAATTCCACAACGAATTCGAGCTTTTGGGATGTTTCGTTTCGATTTGTCTTTAGTGCCGCAAGTTCTTCAATTAGCCTATTCGTATGTTTCAGTATTGCAGATTCTTTTGGAGAGATCCAAATAAATATTAATTTTAATCAACAAATCATTCATAACTCTTTAATGGGGTATTCAGATGAATATTTAATTACTTTTCATTTAGATTTTTAATTCGATTCAAAATGATTGTTTACTCAAATTAAGTACAATATTGGAAACGGTTGGCAAATTCCTCAAAATTTTCTTTCATGATTTCATTTCAAAAAGTTATTATGAGAACTAACCATTCAAATCAGTTTTTAAAGTAAATTTTGAGGGAAAGTAGAGAAAAATAAAGGCTTTTTGAAGGAGTTTTTAGTCTTAAATATTTCGTGTTTTTATATAACACTCTAATTATTGTAAGATGCCTGCACTAAAAGATTTCAAAGTCGATAAGACATATTACTTTTATGTTTAATGAATTTAATTTTTAAGTTATACGAACTTGGGAATTCACTCGAATCCATTTATGTTGTCATTGTTTCATTATAATTTTTAAGTTCGCGATGTCCAACAATAATTCGAGTGAAAGTAATGATAATAACTGTTGCGTTCAGTAGTATTTAATAAATGCACTAATTATTGTAAGATACTTGCACTAAAAGCTTTCTATGTCGAAAATACATACAATATGTTTTAATGACCTTAATTTTTAAATAATATGCACTTATGAATTCACTTGAGTCTATTTTCGTTGTTTTTGTTTCTTCGTTGCTTTAAAATTATCGAAGTAAAAGTGAATAGGCCGACTCTAAATTTGGAGACTAGGTAAAGATGAAATAATATGAAATGTTTCCGATAGTTTACAAAAGGATGGCCCAACGTTTCAATTTTGAAGTCAATACCTACTTGTACTGAAAAATTGAATTTTTGGAGTTGTGTTTTTTTTTGAATTTTTTTCGCGAATAAGTATACGTATCACGCTGTATGCATCGTACTTCGAAAGAAATAGATATACTGTACAAGTTTGATTTTTACAATTTCTTAAATAAAAGTTTGTTGTTTTCGAAGAAATGAGTTCGATGTAAAAAGTCTCGTAATAAACATTATGCTATATTTGATGTTGTAGTAATTTTTAAAGAGCATATTTGTAATATTTTAGTACATAATTTGAGGAGGTAAAACATTCTAATTATTCAGAGCAGTACTTGAAAATAGTCATTTCGGTGGTAATCATTTAATTATGAAAAATTAAATTTTATTCCAATTTGAGAATTCGATTTCATAGATTAACGAAATGGCTAAAATTTGTAAATCATTTGAAAAACATTTTTGAACTTTTTTATTATACAATATTTCAACTGCTTGGTATGCATTTTCAGCTATGAAGTCGTTAAGTCTATTCTATACGTGTAAAAGCGCACAATTTATTTTATTAGTCACTCTGTTTCTTCGGTAGCAACTTTGGCACTTGATAATTTGCATAATAGAATTACCTATAATTTTTAAATATGCGTAAATTAATAAAATTGTGTTTAAAAATAATGGCTTTGTTCTCTTTTTTGTCAATTCTTTCTTTTTAATCTGAACATAATGGATCTATGGATGCGATTAGTTGGGAGATTGTAGTTTCAAAATAAAGGTCAATCGATCAAGTTTAAAATCGACCGATAGCAAGTAATCATCATTATTATGGCTATTTTAAAGGCAAAAAATTACTGTCATTTGGGAAAGCTAAGTACTAAATTATCCAGTTCATAGCTGTTGGGTACAATTTAAAAAATTCAACGTATTTTCGTGTAATTACCTCAGAAAAGTAATATCTGGTGAGTCAATACATTGCGGAGGCATATTTAGGAATTTAGGTTTCAAGTTGCCAGCTGCCAACATATGGAAATGCTGCCCTTCGTTGGGGAAGTCGCTTTCCCTATGATGTAGAATCTTCTCCAACATTTTATTTTGATTTGGCCAGCTATTAGAGAAATGCTGTAACTTTGCTTTATTTAGAATTTCGTTCGCTAACGATTCAATGCCTTGAAGCAAGCTTTCAATGTTCAAAGAGTGAGTCGTTTACAAACGATTCAATGAAGAATGATTAATTGGACATCCATATATATTCATTGATTTTGTTAATATTTAAGAAAACTATCTTAAGTGAAAAATATTTTATTCATCGACTGTTTACAAGAACGTACAAACGTATACTAAAAAACTAAAACGATAGCTGCTTAAAAACCGAGGGTGACATCGTCGTCGGCAGGAAACAGGTTGGTGGAAGAGAAAGTAGCGTTTGTGTAGGGAGGAACAATCGTTAGAAGGAATCTGGTTTTAACAATAGAATGGTTAGCAGAAAGACGGGTGAATGAACAGTTCAAGGCTAGAGATGTGGTGTATGGAGACTTGCAGGTATAGAGAAGTTTTACCATGCCGCCCCCCTTGATAGGTCCGTAGGCCTATCAAAGACAGGTTAGAAAGAAAGAAACTTTTAATAAAAAGTAGTAAATTCTTAATGAATACAAATGAACAAAAGTATAGTATAAAATAAAAAGGAAGATACACAAGAATACAACTACATTATAAAACTACGAATTATTCGTGCGAAGTAGGTAAATAAGCCAAGTTTGCGGCGGGTCGCTTATAGATTCCATGTGGCGTTTTGATGGTGACAACTCTGACGCATTTATCATCTCCAGGGTGAACATCCAAAATTCGTCCTAAAATCCACTTGTATGACGATTTTAGTGAATGATCAGGTTTGACAAGTACCAAGTCGTTTGGTTGAAAATTATGACTCGGTTGCTGCCATTTTACACGTTGCTGTAGATTATGAAGGTAATCCTTACTCCAAGTTTTCCAGAATGATTGATTGATGCGGTTGACGATTTCCCATCGATTTCGGTAGTTGGTTCGTGGGTCAAATATCGTAGGTTCAGGTATTGAAGTCAGTGCTCTGCCAATTAGAAAATGGCCTGGAGTTAACGGTGATAGGTCGTTCGGATCGTCGCTCAACGCATATAGAGGACGTGAATTCAAAATTGCTTCCACTTTGATTGTTATTGTTAGGAGTTCTTCATAGCGAAGAGTAGCATTTCCAATTGCTTTTCTCAATAGATTTTTAAACGATTTTACAGCGGCTTCCCATAGGCCACCAAAATGGGGTGAGGATGGTGGGTTAAATTTCCATTCGATGGATTCATCAGCTGAGTAGTTGATTACTGACTCAGATTCAATGATTTCACGTAATTTTCGATCAGCGCCGATGAAATTGGTTCCGTTGTCTGAGTACATTATACTTGGTTTACCTCGTCGTGAGGCAAAACGAGTTAGCGCTGCTATGAAAGCATCGGAAGTGAGATCTGACACAATTTCTAAGTGAACTGCCTTGACTGTCATACAAATGAATACTGAAATGTAGACCTTCAATACAGTTCGAGATCGATTATTATGCATTTTAATGGTAAATGGTCCGGCAAAATCAACCCCTGTGTGCGTAAATGGCGGACTTGGTGTGATGCGGTATCGTGGAAGTTGACCCATTAGTTGAGGCTTGGGTCTCAAATTCAATTTTGCACATTTTATACAACCCTTAATCAGTTTTTTGATCGTGCTTTTGCCATGAATAATCCAGTAATGTTGACGAATTTGATTATGTACGAATTGCACGCCTGCATGATAATATTCCTGATGAATATAATGAATAAGATTGGTGGTAAAAGGGTGCTTTGATGGTAAAATTATTTGGTGTCTTTGATCATATGGTATGAGCGCGTTGCTGAGTCTACCACCTACACGAATGATGTTTTCACTATCTAGGATCGGACATAAGGATTTCAAACGGCTGGATTTTGGAAGAGGTTTTTTGTTCGATAATGCCAGATATTCGTCTCGAAAATTGTATTTTTGCACAAATCTAATTAGCGCGTGTAACGATTCTTTTAATTCAGAAGCAGATAGAGGACCGGTGATTAGTGTTTGTGAAAATCTCAGTTTATGAAAATATCGGCGGACATACGCTATGCTGCGAATAAGTTTCCTATGAGATGATGTAAAGAATGGATCGAATGGAGGTGTATTTGAGTCAAGAACCTTTGCCGGGGTAGTAATTAAAGTGCAATTTAGGTTGGCCTTGTTTTTGCATGTTTTCATTCCTGGTAGGTCATTCAGGACGGCCAGTTTAGGGGTTGGCCATGATGTTTTTGGTTGCTGTAGAAATGACGGTCCATGCCACCATAGCATGTTTTCTTGCAATTCTGGTGCTGTAATTGGTCGAGTAGCAATGTCGGCAGGATTTAGTTTTGTTGGAATATGCTTCCATATAGAGTTGGTGGTGAGTCGTTGAATATCTGCAACCCTATTACCTACAAAGGTAATTAGCTCGCGTGGTAATCGCTGTAGCCAATTCAAAACGATCGTTGAATCAGTCCATAATGTAATATGGCTGATGTTGAGAGCAGATGCAGCCTCTGTGCTAAGCTGTGCTAACAGCCAAGCTCCACATAATTCGAGCTTAGGTATAGAGAGCATACTTTTCGATGGGGCTAATTTGGTTTTTGCACATAATAGATGCGAGGAAATGATTTCATTAGATTTACAGCGAATGTATATTGTAGCTGCATACGCATTTTCCGACGCATCGCAGAAACCATGAATTTCGGTGATTTCACTGTTCTGTATGGTTACACAACGAGGTATTTTGATATTAAGTAGATAATTCAGGTTAAATCTGACTGTATAGAATTCATTTAGAATGTCCTGATCAGTCAAAGGTTCATCCCAATCGGAATGTAGATTCCAAATACGCTGAATAAGCAGTTTACCTTGCGTGATGATTGGAACGCATAAGCCTAGGGGATCAAAAACACTCGACACATCTGATAAAATTATCCGTTTCGTAATATGTTGACGAAAGGGAACAGGTTGAAATGAATAGGTAAAAGTATCCTGGTCTCGGTTCCAAGATATTCCAAGGGTTTTTACAACGTGGTCGAATTTAAAATTAATATGACTCGTCGATTCAATATCTTCATCAGGTATTCCCTTCAATGCATCCTGCACATTTGAGCTCCACTTTCTCAAATAGAAACCAGAAGCTTTTAAGGTTTGTCGAAGATTCATTTGTACATTTATCGCATCATCTATATTATCGGTACCTGTGACAACGTCATCGACATAAGTATCCTTGTCGATTATGTTACTGACAATTGGGTTGGATTGCGCAGTTTCAATAGCTATTTGCTTTAAGGTTCGAGTTGCTAAAAATGGTGCGCTAGCCGTTCCATAAGTAACAGTGTTTAGTTGGTAGGTAACCGTGGATGAGTTTTTATTCCATAAGATGAGTTGGTATTGCCTATCGTCAGGGTGAACTAAGATTTGGCGGTACATTTGAGCTATATCAGCTACCAGTGCGATAATATGCTTGCGAAAACGTAATATTATTTCAAATAAGGTAGATTGAACGGTTGGACCAACAGCTAACGCCTCGTTTAATGAGAGTCCGGAATTAGGCGATGCGGTGCCATCAAAAACGATTCGTAGCTTAGTAGTAGAACTATCTAACTTAAGTACCGCATGATGAGGTAGGTAGTATCCGGAAGACTGCGAGGTTAATGTCATATGACCTAGGTTTTCATAGTCTTGCATGAAATTCGAATAAGCTTCGCCAAATATTTCATTTCGTTGCATTTTTTGTTGCATACTGTTTAGACGGTTTAATGCAATAGGTTTGGTATTACCTAGTTGGTCAGGATTAACTTTAAATGGGAGTTTAACGATGAATCGTCCGTCGGGAGTTTTTTCAGTATTTTTAACGTAGTGTTCTTCGCAAAATAGCTCTTCTTGGCTAAGTTTTGGCTTTGTAGGAATTTCTTCCATTTCCCAGAATTTTTGGAGGTTTACTGAGACAAAACAGACATTTGTAGTTCGTTTGGGTGGTCTAGTATCAGTACCTGCAACTACCCAGCCAAAGTGTGTTTCAATAAGCTCCAAATTTGAATTAGGTATTGCAATTTTACTATTCAGTAGTAACTTGAAAAATAGGTCGGCTCCTATTAACAAATCAATTTTTCCAGGTGTCATAAATTGCTTATCAGATAAGGTTAGATCTTGTTTTAGGATCCACCCCGTAGCATCCTCATTGATTGGATGACACGGTAGAACAGAAGTGATTTCATCCAAAATAGTAGCTTCGATTTTTGCGGAAAAATTGGTGTAATTCGACGCAATAGTGAATTCAGTCGAATATCGTGCAATAGATTGAGAGCCACCAATGCCGGTGATTTGGTTCTCATGGCTACGCCATTCTAGTGAAAGGAGTTTAGAAAATGCTGTAGTAATATAATGGCTAGTACTGCATGAATCAATGATAGCCCGAGCTTCGCAAGTTTCACCATAATTGTTGGATGCGATAACCGTAACAGTAGGTAAAATTACCTGCTTAGCTGCTGTAGAAGCTAATGTAACAGTAGATTCTGGTTTTGTAGTGCATTCTGACGATGTGGTGGGTTTTAATTGTTGGTTGGTGGATTTTGGTTGGTATTAGATGTCGCAGGAGTACCTAGGTGAAGTAGGGTATGGTGCCTTTTATTACATGTGCGGCATACTTTAAAGGATTTGCAAGTTTGTGGTGTATGGTTCGGTTTCAGGCAGTTGAAGCATAATTGGTGCTGTTTGGCTTGGTTTTGGCGCTCGATAGGCGTTAATTTTAAAAAACTCTCACATTGAAAGTGATAGTGCTTATTTTTGCAAAAAACGCAATTGGAATCAGCGGCTATAAAAGTTTTAGCTGATGTGGTAGGCTTGATATATGTAATGGGTTTAGTGAACGGTTTAGGTATACCAGAAGAAATAGGTTTATTAGGTTTTCCAGTTTCGCGATTCATTGAATCTAATATTTCAACTCGTTTTTCAAGGAATTCTTGAAGTTCTGCTATGGTATACTCTGTAGCATGCACTTCGTATAATTCATGAGTCTTTTTATCGAGTTTTTCAAGAATCATGTCACAGATCAATAGGTTTGAAATTCCATCATTGCACGAGTGACCCATGTTTTCTAATATTTTAACAGTAGTTGAGAATTTATCTAAAATCGCTTTTATGGAAGAGACTGATTCTACCGTTACCTTTGGAAGTTCGCGCAATGATCGAATATATCTAAGCGCATTTGAACGGGGATTATTGAATCGTTTTTCGAGTAAATTAATTGCCAACTCATAATTCTGCTCGATTAGTGGAATTTGATTAATTAATTTTAGAGGTTCAGGGTCTAGGCTACCCTTTAAGTGCTGAAATTTTATGACTTTTGGTAGGTCTGTTCGATTGTGCACTAATGCCGAAAATAACTGAAAAAATGGTAGCCAATTTTCTGGCGTACTATCAAATTTCTGCAATTGAACTCTTGGTAATTTAACATCAGTTTGCTTGGTTGTGGTTTCAATGTTCACCTCGGTATTGGTATGTGTGGTTGAGATAGGTAAATTATTAGGTATCAACTTACGAATCGACGACTTTACCATACAATAACGCTCCTCTATTTCGTCTTGTAGAGAGAAGTCTTCATCTTTCCCACAGGCAGCCAGGTTGAGCAAAATAGGTTGTGCTCGTTCATATTTTTCTTCTAACGTTTCTTGACGGATAAGGAGCTCTTGGGTGTCTCCATTGGTAGAGTCAAACGTTTCGAGGAAATCTTGGATGTTGGCGAATGTCCGCAGGATCGACTTCAGTTGCAAACGAAGTTGCTTTGGTTGACTGCTTGGAGGCATTTTTACTTTTTTGGCTCACATTTAGAAACACGAAAAATGTTCGCGAAATTCATTTTGGATTACCGATACGCGATTCATCGAACATCGAATTAATTATATTAGCGGAATCCTGGCGTGTTCAGGATCCGGGCTCGCGAGGGACCAAAAAATGTTAATATTTAAGAAAACTATCTTAAGTGAAAAATATTTTATTCATCGACTGTTTACAAGAACGTACAAACGTATACTAAAAACTAAAAACGATAGCTGCTTAAAAACCGAGGGTGACATCGTCGTCGGCAGGAAACAGGTTCGTGGAAGAAAAGAGAAAGTAGCGTTTGTGTAGGGAGGAACAATCGTTAGAAGGAATCTGGTTTTAACAATAGAATGGTTAGCAGAAAGACGGGTGAATGAACAGTTCAAGGCTAGAGATGTGGTGTATGGAGACTTGCAGGTATAGAGAAGTTTTACCAGATTTCGTTCGTGAATAATACGATTCACCTTGAGTTTGTTCGATGAAACATTATCCAAATTCAATTTTTTTTAATCAAAATCCAATCTAACTTTGAAGGAAGCCGAAGTTCAACTTTCTACATCACCAAAAGTTGAATCCAAAGTAATTTATTTTTTTGGTTTACATTTGCCTTTGTTTGTTTCATAGGAGGGAGGGTATGGTGTCATCCTCACGCCTCACCTTTGTTCATGTAGGGAAAATTCCGCTGTATAGTGAGTCATAGTCATTTAGTTGATAAAATTTGAATATTTTGAGACATTGGACAAAAATCAAAATGTTTACAAACATTTTTACCTGATGTTATTGAGGTCATACTAAAAGGGTTATTTAAAAAAAAATAATAATAATAAGGTATTTTCAAACAACAGTAAGTACTCTAATATAAATTTGTACAGTTCAACATGGCATGAAAGTAAATAGAAATCGACTTTTCAAGTCTCTTATATGTTCTAGGAAGTTTCGAGTACGCCAATTACAATTTTCAGATTAATTTCGAAATTTCATCATGCTTAGGTGAAGGGATGTGGGATTGAAATGTTCGAATTAAATGAGTTCACCCGTAAGCTCCCATAAGATTTTTTTTTATCTTTGAACTTGGTGTGACGGAGAAGTCTTGCAAAAACAATTACCTATTACAAGATGAGACTGCCGTGAAATGTATCATGGAAAGAAAAGAGAAGAAATATATGAAACTTTTTCTGGTCTCAATTTCATAAATCATATTTTAGATGAGGGAGGATGTCTAGTTTCAAATTCAAAATGAATCAAAGCTATATAGTCAAATTATTAGTTCCAGAGATGAAGGGTAGCACGTTGTTCACCTCATAGTCCTCATACATCGTAATGAGAAATATCTTTATATTGTTTCTCATATTTCTGGCCACTTTTTTTTATTTAAAATATTTCCTCATTTCCGAACATGAGTTTTTTATCATCCTAGATCCCCTTTTTCGAGTATTTCTGAACATTTTTATTTTTAGTAGTTTTTTCATTTATCTGTAGTTATTTTTTTATTCATTTTACTTGAGAGGCATAATATATCTTATTGTCTTTAGGCGGTATATGAGTCTGTATTCTTAGTTTGTAAACTTTTTTTACATTATTTTTGAACTATTTTCCATATTCAAATTGATTGATTATTTTTTTTTTATTAAAAATTTTTTCATTTGCAACCTTTCTCATAATTTTAAGTCAGTTTTGTATTTCAAAAAAAAAATTTCCACATCAAATTTATTCATATTTTTTGTTATAAATGTTCATTTTTTTATTACTTTTTCATTTTATCAGTGTTTTTTTTTCTTTTTTATGGATACATGATTCTTAATTTTAGCGCAATTTTTTATTTAGGAAATTATTCTATTTATTCTGAATTTTGTTTGCGTTTTTGATCAGATTTTCATTTTTATTTCATTCTAACATTTTTGATTGCTTATTTTTTGAGATTTTTTTCTGTTTAAGCCAACATTATTTTCGAACATTTTTTTACTTCATAATTTTTCATTTTTATGATGAGTTTCTCATTTTTATTATTATTATTATTTTTAAAATTTTTGTCTAGGTACCTACCTTCTTCATTATCTGTATGTAAGTTTTCCCTTTTTTCAGGTCGCCGGATAGAAGGTAGTTTTTTTGCGGAAAGTTTTTTTTGTTGAAGTTGAAGTTTTATTTTTGAACAATTTTTTTACATTACAATTTTTCATCATTATTGACAGTTTCCCAATTATTTTTCGATTTGAGGCGGTTGAAGAGTAGTTTTAATTCGAGCATTTGATTATTGTTTTTCAACTTTATTCATTTTTAGTACACATTTTTATTCATAAAAAAAATATCCTCTGTAATTTGTTCGATCATTTTTAATGATTTTTTTCATTGTTGAACTCATTTAATCATTTATAGACGTGTTTTCATGTTTTGGTAATTTTTTGCATTCATTTAACGATATGCCATGTATTGCGCCTTGGGCCAAAAGCATGCACAGAGTTGAGATAACTGAGAGAGATGTAGGCATTGTGTGAATGGGTAAATGAGATTTTGACATTCGAAAACGATGTGGTGGATTGTCAGTGCATCCTAGCATGAGTAAAAGTGGAAGAGGTTGTCTTCTGATTAGAACGATGTAAGTGCGAGCAAATTATCCATGATAGAATTTGGACTTCTACATGGTTAAGTGCTGCTAATCAAACGAACTTTGGTAAATTTTAATTTTTTGTCTTTCACTTCATGTTCAGCATTTTTTCAAATCAATACTATTCCAGACCAAACAATTCAAAATATCGAAAATCTATAAATATTAGCGCCTTATTAGAAAGAGATAATCAACAAAAGAACATTGAGAGGACATAAAAAATTGTACAAATATTATGATTTATAAATGACCATATGAGTCGTTTGGAGGAGCTATGATCGGGAATAATGATGATTTGATGATCATTTGTGGGTATTCCATTCGTCGCAATAGTGAAAAATTATTCGTTCCAGTGTAACTATCTTGTTTTGACACGTTCTATATCATACATTCTTGTTATTGTTCGGTTCCGCGAAAACCATAATGGAATGTGTAAAAATTCACTTGAAAAAATATTGGAAGTGGTTAAAAATTGACGAATCTTTCAAGGTATATAAGAATCGAGATATAAATGAGTTCTTTTGGTATATGTGCTTTTTAGGTGGAATTCTACGTACACAAAAAGTGAACGGAATGTTAAAAAAACTTTGGTTGACTTTCCTCATTTTACTTGGTGTTGTAATCGTGTCGTTGAATATCTACAGTTTATCAAATGGTAAGGAAATAAAGATATCCACTATTTTAACATTACTCCGTCCAATTTCAGTCCTATCTACAATAGGCTTCGTACACTTGATATTTTGTTACTTCTATGAGAATTTGGAAAAATATGTCGACGAGCTGGACGAATATCTCAGTGAATTGTCTCGCCACCAAAATGATAAGCGATATTTTCATACTATCCAATTGTCCGAAAACTTCGCATTTCTACTCCTTTCCATTCTTTTTTGGAGCGAAGGATACGAGATGTTTTTCCCGCTACTTCAAGAGTTCGAAAACCAGTCGAAAATTGTGAATGCATTAAGTTCAGTTGCGCTAACATTCATAGCGTTCCTTTCCTTAGCTTTTATATATTTCGGGCAAAGAATGAGGTACATTTTCTTAACTCGAATGATGTACGCCCATAATGACTTACTACAAGAAATGAGGATTTCATCAAAATCCATATTGGAAAGTTTGGAAATGAGTCATAATGAGGAATTAGCAATCGAAGAGAGAGACTTGGAGGAACGTAATAATGTTGCACATTTATTCGAAGAACGAAGGAATGCAATTTACAAAAATTTCGAGGAAAATATCGCGTATTTTTCTAAAAAGCACGGAACCATAATGAGGTATGTCGACAGATCTTCGGTGGTATTCTTTGATGTAGTAATTAATATTGAATTCTGTTTGAAATTCCCTTCCAGGATACATCTCAGGATGAAAACTTTCTTCGAGTTTCTAGGTTCCATTGTTGTTCTACGAACTTTAATATTTCTGGTCATTTTTGGTAGCGATATATTTCAGGTAAATAATTGTAGAAAACTTGGACTCGATTATTTTGAGAAATAATATGAACTAAATGTTCGAAAACCTTTCGTCTCATTACATTTCTTTCTTTCTTTTTTTTTTACTAATATCTGTTGATTTAATGTTATAGGCTTTATATCATCCTAAATTGTTGAGTTCTTGGACAGTAGTGCATTGTTAAGTATGGTTGTCATTATTATTGATTTTAATGGACATTGTCTCGTTGGTAATGCAATGAGTGATGCTGTAAGTTCAAAAACATTTTTTGAAATGTTCTGCAATGAGTTACGTAGCTAGATGGAACGTTTTGGAATAAATTTTTAATCAAAAAATCTTTAGTTACATATTTGCAGCTTTTACAAAAAAAAAATTAATTTTCTGTTTTTGCAACATCAAAAAAAAAGTAATTTCTTGATATTTTGTATTACCTACTAATTTATCAGAATCAAAGTGTTCGAATAATATTAATATTAGCAGAACCGTATAAATGTAATATGGTTCCGTGGGCTATTGATGGTTTTAGGTCTTTACAATCAACAATTTTTTGATATAATTATACTTTTGCTGTTATTTCTCTATGTACAAATTTCATTGTTATTGTAAGATGCTTTATAATTTTTTGAAAAATCATACGAGTGAAACACGAAAACATATGTTCTTTAAAATTAAAATTCAAAATTTTTTTGTGAGATCAACTATTCTTTTTTTATAAAAAAAAAATTTACTCATATGTTTTCAAGTACCTATCACTTACAATATTAATTTAATCCTAGAATTCTAACCATAATAATAATATTTTTTTTAATTGTCAGTTTTATAAAAATGGTGGGAAGTAAGTCATTTCAATAACATTTTAACTATATCTCATCAAGCTACAATATTGTCAAAAATCATACAGCCCCTCTAGCTCTCTCACCCTTACATCCGGGTCTGAGGATTATTAAACTTCTTATCCATTATATATTATATCAATAGTCATTAATCGGAAATAATTATATCTTATTCTTTTTCAAGAAATTTCATTATTATATTGGATATTCTAGCTACGAAACTCCCTACAGTGGCGTAGCGAAGGAGAGTTCTGGGGTTCGGACCCCATAATAAGGTCAGAAATTTTTCTAATTGAATTCCATTTAATAAGAAATTCCTTCATTTAGTGTAATTTGAATTTTACAACGTATGTTAAAATCATGTTTTAAGATTTAGTATTTTTTGTTTTTGAACACCCCTTCCCCTCAAGATATTCTATGCTTTGCAAAAATATTTTCAAAATTGACTTGGAAGTTCTGACCTGACCCCATGAGAAAATCGTGGCTACGTCACTGCTCTCTATAATTTTGTATAGTTATTTTTACTCATTTTTAAGTCTATTTTTTTTATATTTAAAGGAGGAAATGATCGCATTCGAAGCGTATTCTTGCCCATGGTATTTATTTCCAAAAAAAACTCGTAAAATGGTATCATTACTAATGATTCAGTTCCAAATTCCTCAACGAATTCGAGCATTCGGGATGTTTCGTTTCAATTTGTCTTTAGTGCCGCAAGTTCTTCAACTAGCCTATTCGTATATTTCAGTATTGCAGATCATTTTGGAGAGATCTTAATAAATTAATCACTCATAATGTTACATAATGGAGTATTCTAGTGAATATTTAAAAACAATTTTTGTAGTGGGTGGGGGATTTTCTATTTGAACGGATTACTTCAAGTTTCGAGTGAGATTAAAAAGTGGTAAGAAATTCTGCAAAATTTTTGTTTATGATTTCATATGGATATATTTTAAAACCATTTCGGGAGGGGGGAGGAGCTGCATCGTAGTACTCTAAATGACAATTTCAAAATTTTCGTTCAGTATTTCATAAGGAAGAGTGAACAATGAGAAATAACATACTCATTAATAACTCAACTCTAGTGATTGAGCATGGCTGATTACGTTTTTGTTTTACATATTATTTGGGAGTGATTGCAATCTAGCGATAATGACTAATATCAGGTTTATGTCTCATCCATCAAATATCTGAGTGGGGAACTGAGGAGCAGTAAAAAGCGTCGCAGTGTGGGAGAAGCACAAAAGTATATGTTTAATGTTTGCACTTTTGCATTTAATTTTTAAGTAATAAGAGGTTATGCATTCACTCGATTTTTTTTAAGCTGAGTTTTTAACTAAAAAACGACAGCTATTACAGCCTATCTGATTTGGGAGGGGAGGTCGGGGGAGGGTGGCGTCTTCAAATCTTTGCGTTTCAGACCATTTGTAATCATCTGGCAAATGTCCAACTTTTTGGTATATATATATTTTTTTCCCACGCGTAGCGCCGGAGAGTATTCATAAAATTCGCTGAAAATTTGATGAGAGACTCTTCTTGAAAATGCGCAGAACAGTTTTTTTGTTTTTTTCGATAAATTTCAAAATGGCGGATCACTCAAATTTTGAGGGGAGCTGGAGAAGAGGCAAATAATTCAAATTTTTCGTTGTTGATCTCATATAAAAAAGTGAGTCACGGACACCAACATATCCAAATTTCATCTTCCTAAGTGCATACTGAGAGGAGTTAGATCAAAAAACGGCTTTTTGAGGAAGTTTTGCGTCATGAAATTTCTTGAATCCTCCATATCTCCCGACCCAAATCAAGTTAAAGAGGTCAAATTTTGTGTGTGAGGTTAGTTGGTGACCAGAATATAACCTCTTGAATTTGGATCAAAATGGATTCAAAATGGCGGATTATCAAAATTTTGAGTAAAGCTTGAGGAGCCTCAAGTTGGTAAAAATGTAATTAATATGAATTCATATGGTTATTGGCGATAAGTTGTATACTATATCCCGAATTCACTTCCATACATGATGTTGGAGGGGGGAAGACGGGGTTATCAACCTAAAATAGCGGTGGGGGTACAGGAGGGGTCGAAAATTTTTTATTGCAGTGTCATATGATAAAATGAGCCCAAGTGACAAAGGTATTTTGATTTTAGCTTCCTCAGTGATTTTGGAGGGGTGTTAGAGCCAAAAACGGCTTTTGGAGGGGAAATTGCTGCAGGAAATTTCATAAATCTTCCATATCTCATCACCAAATCGGCCTAGAATGGTCAAACTTTGTGTGTAGGATTAATTTGTGACCAGAATATAACCTTTTAAATTTGAGTAAAAATATATCCAAAATGGCAGATTATCAAGATTTTAAGGTAATTTGAGCACCCTCAAATATAGTTATAATTTGAGAAATATGTGTCCACATGATTATTTCATGGCAAGAAATACTACATTTGTGCCAAATTCAACTTCTGAAGTATTTTTGGAAAGGATAGGGTAGGGGTTTTCAGACTTGGTATTGGGTGTGGCCTGTAGTCATGAATGCAGGTTATTATTAGTAAATCAAAACAAGCTCCTGTTAAAAACTCAGCTCCAGTAATGCGGCATGGCTGCTTACTTTTTTTTTTATTGCTTTCTTTACTTGCTATGATAACTCGAAGAATTTTAGTGGATTGATTTCAAATTTAGAACCAATGTAGGTAGAGTTGTTAGAACTACAAATCTGATAGTTTTTATGAGGTTGATACTTTCATTCTGAGCCGAGCTTTCGAAGTTCAAAATTTTCAGAAAGCAATTTTTACGTTCCACTATAACGTGAGAGTTGGAATGAATGGAATGAGGTGGAGTATTTATGATTTTTGAAAAAGGTACAGAAGAATTGTCATTCCGTAGTGGGAAATATTGTGCCTCACAAGTTTGATTCTTGCTTTACTTATTCTATTAAAGCTATTAAAGCATGTAGTTTTCGAAAAAATTACTTTGATGTGCTAGAAAAGTTTTGTAACAACCACTAGTTAGGGTTAGGGTAATTTTTAAAGGGCATAAAGTTTCTCAGTGTAATTCAAATATATTTATGTATTTCAGCACCTAATTTGATAAATTAAACATTTTTTCAGTAATCACTCATATAGAAATGAGAGTAGTGATAGTTGATTAATATTGAAATATTTAATTTTTCTTAAATTTGAGAAACACGTTGACTAAAATTTGTAAATTATTCCGGTACATTTTTTGAATTTCACATGATGCAACATTCCAGCTACTTAGCAGGCATTTTTACACATACATATTCCTTTGTCCAAAAATCAATGTTGCTTCATTAAATTTCAAAAAATGCTTTCAATGTTTCTCAATAAAAAGAAAGTAGCAATAAATCATGTATATCTGTATTCATTGATTTTGTTCGCAAATAATGTAATTACACCAAAGATAAGTATTTTCAATAATTCAGTGGTATATATGGCAAAATCCACTCATTACGTATTGTATAGCACCTATTTTATTTTATTTACAACTATCATTCTTCACGAATTATCTTGAACATTTGATTATGATACTTATAATTTTGAAAAAGTGAGGATAATTTCTCTGTCAAATACGTAATTGAATATAATTGTGTTTCAAATTTATAGTTTTTGTTCTTTTTTGTTAGGTAGTAAATTCTTTCTTTCTTATCTGAACTTAACGGATCTGTAGGTGTGATTACTTTCAAAATGAAACGTTCAACCACCGAATATTTAAATCAATCGATATTATGCCATCATCATTATTATGATTGTTTT